>CALSBV010010705.1:2660661-2692791 GCA_943590825.1 Bovichtus diacanthus | reverse complement strand
TGTGTGTGTGTGTGTGTGTGTGTGTGTGTGTGTGTGTGTGTGTGTGTCTTTTAAAAAAATTTTTTTTAATGTAGGTCTGGTGCAGATTCACATTGGTCACAGCGGCCTTTCATTAGTTCTGTACTGTGTGGCATCATATAGGAATAGCATACAGTATCACACACTGACCCATTTTTTCTTTACAGGAAATGAGTTACTCCCTGCCTGCACATGTGTATTATTGTTATTTGGAAATGTGCTACTAATCCAGACTAAACAACACTGATATTTTCTAAAATCAATCCTTCTTATACACTTAATGCATGTGCATTTCATGTTCTTATTGTTGAAGTAAATGCAAGGTTGACCCTACAGCCTTCTCAAAGATTCAGCTTTAGATCCTGCATAGTTGCATTTCTATAATCACAATTTCTTAGAAGTGGATGAATATGCTTCAATGAGGGATTTTCTTGACTTTTACACATTCATAGCTGTCCTCTTTTCGACGTCAGTGATTTTATGGTTTGCATTCATACAGGAAAATCAGATCTACATGTCTATTAGTAACTGTAACTGAATCAGTAAAATCATGAATAAGTATTCATGCAAAATAGTTTTATCGCCATGGGTCCCTATTAAATTCTTCTTCTGCGGAATGATAGATGATTTCCTTCAATATGAAAAATAGGTTAATTATGCCATACATAACCTCAGCTCAAGTTCTGTCTGGCTGTTTGATGTGGATATTTGAATTGTGCATGAGTTTGCTGATCAGCTTATCAGTCAGTCAACCCTCATGTTACCCCTCTGCTGCCAGCTGCTCACTTCCTGTGGGAAGAAGATTTATCGATTGGGGGGTTTTACAGACGGGAGAGGATGGAAGAGTTACTGAAGGAGTATTGTTTAGAGGAACACACAACTCGGCTCTGGAGGCTGTGAGCAAGAGCTGGAGGCCAAGAGGAAACAAGGGAGAAAAAAATAGAGAAGATAAAGAGGCACTTACCCCCGGGCCCTGAAAAGGGGGGAGTTCTGTATCCCTCCCCCTTGCCCCGAGTTCCAAAATTGGCCACTTCAGGAAATATTGCTACTCTGCTGGGGCCTCTATTGGTGTCACGTACTGCCCCCTCTCCCCTCTAATGAATAGAATTAGGTCATTCCCAAATTCAAATAGTTAACAGATTTGTGCGTCTGTCTGCGCCTCTATATACAGACATGCTAATATACAGTTCATGCGTGTAGCTGACATGTTTGCCATGTACAATCTTTGGCTGTTCTGTGCCTTTCTTTGATGCTGTCTTTCCCCGGTCTGTCTTCCTCTGGCGATCGGAGCCCACATTCCAGGGCTGGCCATTAGCGATGTTGGGGCCAAGGCAGGGTCAGAGGGGCTCAAATGCTGGGATTGTTCTCCACGCACAACACGCCTTTTCTCTGCTAGCTGTGCGGCACGGCACTTCCAAACAGTCCCTCATTCCTCAGAGCTGAATTTACGAACAGGCTGCGTCTGTATCTGTCAGCATGTGCACACGGGCACAGATATTATTTTGGATTGTGCATGCGTAAGAGTTTAGTCGCCGCGCTGTGGATATGCGGGACCCACTCTTGCTAACCTGTTGGATGTTAACGCAGAACGCGGCACCCTGCTCTTTTTAAATGAAGTGGTAAGTTTTAAGGCACATTGGTGCTCCTAACGGTTTTGAAATAGATGGTTCCCTTTTTTATGATTGTTCTGTTTTTGGGGTGCAGGATGACAGAAAGATTTTTTGGTGGGCACCATGAGGATGTTGGTTTGTAGTTTTCAAAGTTTAACTGCTTCTCCAAAGCTCTGGGAACAATCCTCAATCTGATTTGTGAGTTGAAACGGCAATTGTGGTGGGGGAATTGTAGCTTTGACCTTGTTTTTGAAGGCCGCCTTTCAGCCCTGCTTGATTCATGGCCTACTGTGTTTGGCTTTCTTTCTCTGCGTGTGTCTTTTCCCCTTTTTTTTTTGAGGTCATTTGCATGGATGGTGTTCCTCAGGACTGGGTTAGGACTATATCATTGTCCCCTCTTTTACCATATTCTAGTCCTTTCCTCCACAAGGAGAACAAATCATGTTGGGTTAACTATGAAATGACTAAGGCAGTTGTCCTGCACATAGCCATCTTCACATATGACTTCATATGAGACACTTCTCAATAACAGTTATTAGGAGGAACCACATTACAGGAGTGGACTCCAATCCAACCTTTGATGATCTCACAGCCTTTGTACCTCCTCTTTTATCGGTCATCTCTGACACGCACTTGTTTTCACATTACATTCTCTGAAGCTAATACACTTAAGAATCGTCCAGAGAAACTTGAAAGCTGAAGGAGTCGCAGCTGTAGCCAGAAATGTGTAGTTCAGTTGAGGGATCGTTGGGGAGAACTGGGCTGAGGGACAGTGGAGTTATAGGCTTTCAGAGCCTATTTCTGCAGTTCTGTCAGAGGCCAAATGAATTGCTCTACCATAGTTCTGGTCTGTTGAGCTGATACGACACGAGACCTAAAGGTTGATCGCGAAGTGGAGGCGAAGGGAGGTAGGGTTGATAGAATGGACTTGCACAAAGCCACATTGATTAATGTAGTGTTCCCTTTTCCAACTTGGCAACGAATCGTGGGGTTATGTAGCACTCCCACGCCTGCTGGAATCAAAATATCATGATGTTGCTAAGGTGGTTTGGTGGATTTGTGGACAATGTCAAATCTGTTTGCTCCAACCAAGCCGCACTTATTAACATCATCCCTACTGTATGTCAGCAGCCTCCGAGCCAGGCCTGTGGTGAACAACAGCGAGAAAGCGGTTTCTTCCTTGTTAGCTTTAGAGCTGTAAGAGAAGACTGCATTTCATAAGACGGAGAGCTGAGCCCTGCAGGCCTGCTCCGTCTAGTTCTGTGTATGTGATGCATGCATGCATGTCGCTTTTGCAAGCGACGCAGTCAACCCTAACCCTGGAACTGGCAGCGAGTGACAAGAGAGGTGGTGTTGCTGTGGAAACCAGTGGCAAATAGAAACAAATTAAGTTGTTCGAGCTCCATGATAATGACGGTCATCTCTGCCAGACAATCTTTAGGCCCGAAGCTTGATTCATCATCATCACATGGAGACCATAGCGAGACCACACACACACACACACACACACACACACACACACACACACACACACACACACACACACACACACACACACGCATGCATACACATACAGCCTGGGGAGTTTTTGTGTGGGTGATGAAACTGTTTGTGACTTCATTCATTACGGTCTCTTTTCCACTCCACCACACTGTGCATCCCTAACCCTAACCCAGTGTGCAAGAGTTTAAATGCATTGGCAACGAGAGGCAACATAATGATGCTTACATTCATAACATTTATTGTTATAGTGATTCATGGTGTCATTAAGCTGTACCAAATTACTGGTTTTCATCTGGTTCATTATTTCAGAGTATTTTTATTTCTTCTGTATTAGTATAAATATGAACTTCAAGCAATGCAGCGTGCCGCCATCGCTCCAATCCTCCATTTCTCACCTCACTAACTTTGACTCCATCCTAAACAATGCTCCCATGTGTCGCGTTGTAACAGCGTCTTCAAAATCTCAAAATATATTTGTGTTTTTATTTTTTCACCATTTGTTTTGTTTTAATAAATTAAAAAGAAAAACCCTACATTTCTGTGAAATTAGTGAAATGTTACGCCGATGAAGAACCTACTGCTTTAACCGGTGTGTTTTTTTAAAGGTTTATTTCATGGAGAAGTGTTCGACTGTCTGTCCCTTTTTATTATATCATCCCTCCCTCGTTCTCTCTCTCCCACCAGTCCCGTGAACAGTCAGACGATGAGCAATCGGAGGACTCTGTGAAGTTCAAACGGCTTCACAAGCTGGTTAACTCTACACGCCGGGTCAGGAAAAAACTCATCAAGGTGGAGGAGGGCAAGAAACATGGCTCTGAAGGTTTGTAACCCCTCGTCGTCAAATGCTCCTTTGAATATCCTAGTTGTATTAACATTTGTTTGTATCATCCAATTAATGTTCACGTGTTGTATTTTCCAGCCGACATTTACGTCTTTGTTCGAGGAATGCGTCTACTCTAAACTCTGCTTGCATTACTGTGAAAATTATATGGTAAAAATTGGTTCTGAGCACTAAATGAGATGTTTGTCTTGACTAAAGTGAAGTTAAAGTTCATCCATAGAAACACTTGTGTTCAAAACTGCGTGCTATTGGAAATTAATTGTGTTTAAAAAAAAAAAGTAGGGTTTATTTTTTTTAATGCCGAAGTATTACATTCTCATCTGTCATGGCTTTTGCCTAATACTCAGACTTTAAGAATGTGTTTTGAAATGTGTGCTGGCTAGCTGTGGTTTGGAAAACCACAGATGGGCCATGGGACTACTCAGAATCTGATGTCTAAATCCTCCTCAGTAACAAACTATCTAAGCTTTATGTCTTCTTCTTCTTTTAGATTTTCTGAATCTGGGGGCACCTACCACCTGTGAGAACAACACCGCTCTGTATACAGGGGTCCTAAAGAGGCCCCCTTTGCCCCAGGAGATCTCCCTGCCCTCCCTCACCCAGGATCAACTCTCTCTGGATGGAGACACAG
Source organism: Bovichtus diacanthus (assembly GCA_943590825.1). NCBI lineage: Eukaryota > Metazoa > Chordata > Actinopteri > Perciformes > Bovichtidae > Bovichtus > Bovichtus diacanthus. The sequence goes on along the minus strand of CALSBV010010705.1, from coordinate 2,688,188 downwards.
ACAGTCTGACCAACTCCCCGTCCTCCAGCAGCCTGGACACCTGGTCCGGACACAAGCTGGTCAAGACCTTCAGTAAATCTTCCAGTACCCACGGCCTCATCAGGCCCCCCAAGAGAACCCCGGTTGGCTCCGGGGGCCTGGGAGACTCCATCGCCGGCGTTGGAGGCAGTGGCTCTTCCTTCTCAGAGCTGGATGGCTGTGGATTGGACGACGAAGGAAAGCTGTCGCGCTCCACAACCGACAACGAGATGCGGAAGGCCCTGAGCTCCATCTCCCATGGGGTAAGTAACAACGAGGCTCTCTACGCCTACTATGGCCTCACCAAACCCCGCCCCAAACCCCATAGCCAGTCCCGCCTCCTGATCTCTCTGGATGACGGTCCACAAGGCAGCCCCAAACACCAACAGCCTTCAAACCGGCATCATGGCAGCTGGACTCACCGGAAACCTGATCCCAACTACGCTTACTCCACCAAGCACTTACTGTACCAACGCTCGCGCAATGCCAAGACCCCTATCTCCCCTCTATCTGTCACCCCTTCCTCCCCTGCCCGATGTGATGTAGCCAAATCAAAAGGTTTTGGAAGTGGGGGAGGGGGCTGGGTGTTCCCCTCTCGCAGGCTGCGTGGTCGAACGGCAGTCAGTGAGCTGAACATCACCTATGTGGTAGAGCGGAGCCTGTACGGTCACCTCAACTGGGCCCAGCTGGTCCGCCCAGTTACCCTCAGCCGCGCTGAGCGTCGCTGTCTATTGGAGGAGGACCGCGAGGCGGACAGGAAGTGGGCGGCCAGTGTGGACCGCTGCACCAAGCGGGTGCTCTTGCGCATCCAGCAGAAGTCTGTGAGTTCAGACCATGAGGTTTAAATCGACCGCCTCGTGTGAGCAGGACTCGGTGCTTCAAAGTTGCAGAATAGCTCAGAGGTTATAGAGGAAGATACAGCAAACGCACACAACACACATGCCAGGTCAAATGACTCCAACTTATCCATTTAATATTGCCTGTGTAAGATATCCACGTCTATGCTCATGTATAGAAGAAAGGCAAGGGGCTCGTAAATCTATCACAGATATGACTGCCCTGAGAGGAATGTCATCTTCTCTGACCTTTTTAAGTGAATGCTTTTGGCTTTACCCAAAAGCATTTTTCTTTTTTTATTTCAGCTGAATATGAAATGATTATGGAATGTGCAGTGGCCCACTTGGGAGGTTAAGTTACAGCAGTAAGTGCCTTTTTATAAATGTCAGATCCCTGAAGAACACTGGCACAGTCACACTGATCCCTGTGGGCAAAAGAGATGTTATACAAGCTTGAGGCTGCTCATCCTTAGAACTGCACAGTACGTAGCCTCAGAGACGCATTTAATGAATGGCCTTATTAAATTCACTACTTCAGTGCTTATCAACTTTCAAATGAATTTTGTTAAGGCTGTGTATAGCAACATAAAAGTAGAAACAGAAAAACAGATAAACTGCTAATACTAATTCATACCTCAGTGAATGTAAAACAGCAAGTTTATGATTTTTGTCACGTCAACGGTCTGGTTGCACAGCAAGAAACTCACTCCTTCCCCACATGTATCAAATAGCCTGCGTGCATGAGCAGAAGTAGTGACACATTCTCCAGGTGGTGATATAGTGGAGCTATCCCGCAGCTTTGAGGCTACCTGAGTCCTATCGTGTTCTAGTGAAATCACCGGAGGTCGTTCTCATCCAAAAACTCTCCAACAAAAAAAATCCACTTTTTCTGTTGTTGCTTTTCGTGTTCTTCTTTGGCCCGTGCCTCTATGGTTGCAGATGTGATTATTTTTTCTTTAGTTGGTTTTTATTTCCTATAATTATTCTTGAGAGACATTTTCTCTGGGTGCATGTCCATTCCATCAAGCATCGCCATCACATTCAAAGTTCTTTCTTTTGGACGTCGCTTCAAACATGTTTGTTCTTCAAACTGCTTTTCCTTGGAAGTTGTGATGTGGACTGCAGCTGTGGACATTTAATATACAAACTATTTTCTGAACGTGCAATGCCTTCACACATGGAGGACCTTCGTCCAGGGTTTGTGGGAGTTTAGTTTAGAAGTAATGGCTTTTGAAGCAAAGGAGAAATGACATCAAGTGCCCCACTTCAACCAAGTGTTTTTTGGCAGATGCGTATGTGCATGTCTGTGTCTACATGTTTGTGTGTGACATACTGCAGAGCTTAGGCAGGATTCAAAAAGTGAAAGCCAGCTCAATAATGAGATCTTGGATGTGTTTTTCCTCTCATGTCTCAGTTCCCCTTTGTGTCTCCCCCTTATCTTGCTGTTGACCTCTGAAGTCAAGAAGAAGAAAAAAAATCTCCATATCACCCTGTCCTCTCAGCAGAAACAATTTACCCTCCCCAAATATGTTTCTGCTGAGAATAACATATCGTCGGCTCTAAGCAACCTATATGTTGTGCATGTTTGCATACTAAGCCCTGTTTTGCATTTCTCATAATTAACCACAACACGTTTTGCATCAGGCTGAAATGCAATGACTATATGTTCACTTGTAAAAGTACTGCTATATATTTCAGCTTAATTTAATCCAATATTTTCTCCAGGGATTCGAGCTTTAAAGCGTATGAGCAACTTGTTGGAGCCGACTGCGTGCTCTCCACGGTCAATATAACAGCTAATTTGGCGAGAACCGTGCAGTAACTCGCAATTTTACAGAGGAGCTCATATAACAGTTTGTGTTACATCATGTCTGTTGGCTGTCCACAGGTCCCATATGACATCATGCCCCCGCATATTTACAAACCATATACCCATGTACATTAATCAGAGTGCTGCCTGTGTTGTGTCAAGCATGAATCATTGTGAGTTGACCCCCAGCGGGTGTGGATGGGGGAGTTCCTGTAACGTGACCTTCTGAATGCGACTCATTTGATTGTGTTTTGGCTCCCCCACAGAGAACGTGCAGCTTCGGGGGCTTTGACCTGTCTAACCGTTCGCTCCATGTGGTCAACGCCGGCTCAGATGCCAATGTGAGTGCTGGCAGCTTGTAAAATGATAAAAGGCTGGGAAGAGCACAACCTGAACTCTCCTATCGCACTAAATCACTGTTTCTCTCCTGTTTTCTGATCTCCCTGCCCTTCTGTTCCGTCTCCCCATATTCATCCCCATCTCTCCCTTTCGCTTCTCTCCGTCACCTCCTTCCTCTCTGTCCATCCTTTTCCGTTCTCCCTTTCCTTCTTCTGATCACAGAATAAAGAACAGGAGGCCATATACAGAGAGGTGGTCAAATCCCCCACCACGTCTCGGATCTCACTGGGCAAGAAGGTCAAGTCGGTCAAGGAGACGATGAGGAAGCGCATGTCGAAGAAGTACAGCAGCTCCTTTTCCGAGCAGGTTAGACACAAACACGCTTGGACACACACAAACGCACACATCGGTGGAATATTTGAACGCTTCATTTAGAGAAAGTTCAGGTAACATTGAATATCGTTTCCTTCGTTTTTACGGCAAATGAGTCGCGTATGAACATAGTTGAACCTTAGCTTTTATTTAAAATGGAGCAGCTCAAGCATGAACGATTTCCCAAATCCACACATTATGCTTTTAATCCTGAAAACGGTGAGCCAAGGGCAGCTGTAGAGAAATAGAAGCTCCCCATGTTCTGCAAACATTTAGAGGATGTTTTGCAGTGTAAGCAACGTATTCTGTCCACAGGCTGTGAGTGGGTGGGAGTATTTGTGTTAGTTACAGTATAAACACGGAGCACTAAAACACACACACATTTGGATTTCAACATATTGTGGGCCCAGTGTGTAGGGTGGAGTGTGTGCTTCATGCTGAGCTCATGGAGTGATGCAAGCCTCCCTGAGGCTAGCTCTCAGGAAATGAAGTGTGAGAGAGTATAATGGCTGTCTCATCTGCACAGCCCTAGTTTTTCTGAGCATCCAGGGGCTTTTCTAGTTGCCTGTCCAGCGCTCCAGTTTGATGTTGCCCTGCAGAATGTGTCATTAATGCACAGTTGAGCGTCTGTCCATCATAGTGGTCTTAACAATGTGACCCACATATCCTGGCTTGAGTCATGGAGCCATTGGAAGGGAAAGAGCAAATTTAAAATGAATTGCCATGTGACAATGTCTCAACATTTTATAGGCCACACTGCCACCTAGTGCATTGCAGGAATAAAAAAAAAAAACACAGTACAGTAGATGTCGATGTAGCATATTGTTGTATTATTGGAGTCTTTTTTTCTCTCTCTCACTTCAAAGGAGATATGAAAAGATTTAAACATGTTAAAGTTCAAACTAAAGTGAAAGGTCAAATTAAATGGTATAATTACTTCCACAATTTGATGTAATTCCTGTTGAAAATAATTATTCAGACAGGGAATTAAACAATGAGGGATCTAGTTTATGTGTAAATCAATGGGCTATCAGTCATAGATGATAGGACATGCAGAAAAGAACAGCTGATTATTTATTATGACTTTATTGGTTGGACATTTTTGTGTGCTGCTTGAATTCACTTGTACTGTTTATTTTAGGAAGTTGAGGTCACTATTTCATGACTTTTAAATGAAAAAATATTTTTCCTAAATAAAAATATCAGAAAAAAAAAAATCTTCCAGAATCTTTTCACAGTTGGTTAATAGTCACATTTGTGCTGAAAACCTAGTTTTCTATGTGTACAAATACTGACGACCCCTATCACTCTCCCACTTTCTTTTTTTCCCACCCTCTCCACCCTTAATCTTCATCGCTTCTTTCTTTCCATCGCTTCCCCCATATGTTTACATCTTAACCACACTTTCCCATCTCTCACGTCCTTTCATCTCTTAACTGCACAACATTTCCTTTGTATCTTCTCCCCCCGTGTCTTTTCATTATCCATCTGCACCTCCCCTTCTTTTTCTTTCTGTCTTTTAGTCCAGTCCGGATGGAGCACCTGGCTCCCCTCAGTCCCCTCAGCCCGACACCGACTCTCTGGAGAAGCCGAAGCTTAAGGCCGGAGGCTCGGTGGAAAGTCTGCGTAGTTCACTCAGCGGGCAGAGTTCAATGAGTAAGACAAGATCCAAGTAACTGCTTTTCAAGACTGATGTTTTTTTAAATGGATTTAAGTAGCATGTCGTATGCATTGTATGTTTTTTGACATCTCGAATAAGAGAAAAAGTTGATTTTGCTTTTGCATCCACAAAACATCCGTTCAACATCCACTAGTCCTCCATTACTTCAAACCACCCTCTTGATGTTATTTTACACTTTGGAGGAACATGATGAAGTACAATGATGTAGTTCTAGGGTGTCAGTACATCATCATATATATCTCATAAAATATTGTACGCAAGTAAAGGAAATCTAAAGGGCTGTAATTTAGTGTGCAATGTTTAACACTAGATGGCGCCTGTACAATTGCTGCTTGCTGTTGTATATTCCAAATTCATACAGATTACTGAACCTTTTGGCATTAGATGTATACCAGTTATGATTTTTGAGGAGTGACGGCCATGAAGAGCAATTCTCTCCCTTGATCCCACCCAGTCCCACCAGCTGCCTCATGTGTTGTGATCTCATCTAGTTTTCAAGTGACCTCTCATCTTATCTAATTACAACTTCTGATTACTTCAGCCTGTTGTTTCCGTCACGTCTTTGTGGATAAAATACCCTCCACCGTCTCGAGTTCAGGGTGAATTGAAGACTTGGCCGGCGTACTTATTGGAAGCCATAGAACATGCACACAAACATGCAGGCAAACATACGGTAATGATTAGGTAGGAAGTCTTGGCTCTCAGATTCCCACACGTCGACACGGTTTTCAAAGCCTTCCCTCGGATACAGAATAAGATGTGCAGCGAGTGCTCAACTTCGGCTGTAATACAAGGATTTAAGACTTTAAATGAAAGTGTTCCACTGACGCACGAATGAAGAAGAAATAAGTTTGACAAAATAAAATCAACATAGTCGCAGAACAGTTTACCGACTACTTCAAATCTAGCCTCGTGAAGCTGCTCTGTACATGCGTCTTATTATACAGTGCCCAAGAAGTCATTGTGTAGCTTCTATAAATCTCCACGTGGGTGTGCTTGTGTCCAGGTGGGCAGACAGTGAGCACCACTGACTCGTCAGCCAGTAACCGCGAAAGTGTGAAGTCAGAGGATGGTGATGACGAAGAGCCGCCTTATAGAGGACCGTTCTGCGGCCGCGCCCGAGTCCATACAGACTTCACCCCCAGCCCCTACGACTCTGACTCCCTCAAACTGAAGGTAAAACACACTTTTGGACACGGAAATGACTGTTCACAGACCAGAATGCTTGGTTGGGGAGCTGTGAATGTCACTCTTTCACACTCTTTTACTCAAAAACGTAAATGCAAAAAGTTGGATCGTTCTTTATGAATTCTTTGTCATTGTGATTTTTCCAGCGCGGCGACGTGATTGACATCATCAGTAAGCCACCCATGGGAACATGGATGGGCCTGCTGAACAACAAAGTGGGCACCTTCAAGTTCATCTATGTGGACGTGCTGAGTGAAGAAGAGGAGAAGCCCAAGAGGCCCGTGAGGAGAAGGAGGAAGGGGCGACCGCCCAAACCCACATCAGTGGAGGAGCTGCTGGAGCGCATCAACCTCAAGGTACAGCATTGCCATGCACTGAATATCAAATATGTTACATTTACAGCATCAGGTCTACTCGCATAGTATCTGTGAAGTTTTCAGTGGCAGTGGTTTAGTAGATTTACCTGCACTGATTTTGTTTTATTGTATAAAATTAGCAGAAATCAGTGAATTGTCCAACCTGAGAAATCCCACCCATCTGGCACCCAAAGAGGAAAAAGCAAATCTTAAGAAGTAAATTCAAATATTGTCTTAGCCAAATATATTCACAAACACATTTGCAGACCATCCGAGATAAATAGAGTGTAGGCAATTACAGGCTGCGCAGCTCAGGATGTTTGATCCGAGCCTGATGCATAAACATTAACACCCACATTCTCACAGCCACACCCCAACAAACAGCTCTCATCTTTAATCAAAACCTACACATAGCTGTAAGCTTGAGATCATCTCCTCCCACTCAGGCAGCCAACAGGCCTCACATCCGCAAATAGAGAAAAAAAGACTTTGTCGGTCGTCGTGTGTGTGTGTGTGTGTGTGTGTGTGTGTGTGTGTGTGTGTGTGTTATCTCCGGCCATTCTATTGGCCAAGTCACAGATTAAAGATCCAGAGTGGATTGGTAATGTCACAGTACAGGCTCGCGAGTGAGTCCAGGTGTCACAAATGCATCGACGCACTCATGTCCTGAGTCACCACCAGATTCCTGAGTTAGACTAAACACTTATTCAACGTTTTAGGTTTCTAGTTTGCAGCCAATGTAGCAGGAATTGAACTATTATTTTTCCTTGATTTGTGCTGATGATCAAAAAGTAAAAGCACATTCCAGTCCCACAGTTTTCCGATCCAAGATAAATTATCTTTTTAAGCACCATTTGCATGCAATTATTCAACATGTGTCGACATAAGTGGTCTCTACTTTTCTTAGTTAGATATTCGACCAATGTTTTCAGCTGACAAAAAACAAGTTTAAAAGATGGATTGCATGGTTGTGATGCATCTATTCAAGAGAAAACTGATTGGCTTTGTTTATTTAACTAACGAGGCCAATCCTAAACTTCACAGCAAAAGCTTTTAAAATTTATCTTGATTTTCTGGAGCTTCAGTTCTTAAATCTAAAAGTCTTTTTTCTCTTGATAATATTTCGCAGTGAACCGATTTTAATGCTAAATTAATCATTTTTTGTTACCCCATTGTCACTTCTTTTGTTCAACAATAGCTAATTTCTCTAGATGACAGAATTGTTTTTTTTTTTTTGTTTTTTTAATTGGTTTTACAGCTTAAGGGATAGATGTTTAGATGGAGTGTAGACATTTCCTTTTCTCGGATTTCTGGCTCTTCCATGTTCACAGAAACCGATATATAAATACTAATACGATATGTGACTGAGCTGCCGTAGATCAAAGGAGTACAAATACTGTCGTTGTGTACTTTTAGAAATGCGAAGTGACATTTGGAACACACATCAACAATGCCCGTCTGTAACCATAAAGTGTACATCTCCACACCCCAGTCACTTTTTGGGCCAGATGGGTTCTCTGCAAACAGTGTCTTGGATTTAGAACATGTTTGAGTTTTCGACAGGCCAAAAAGACAAAAGATCCTGGGAGTGAGAGGACCCGGCTGCCTGTGTTTGTGTTAGTTGGTGAGCCTTTGTTTTGTCCTTCGGCAGAAATAGAACAGGGACACACAGTTCTCTGTGAGGACTCCACCATTGTAATTGATGGTCTCGCTGGTGACACACAGTCTATGTATCCGTCCAACAAAGTGTGTGGGTCACACAAACATGGAGCCCAGCAATATTCAAAGTGGAAGCAGTTACGAGTGTGTGTTGAATGATGGTGTCAGCTGACCGTGCGCTCACACAGGGCGTACCGCGATCATTTTTCTTTTTCATTGTCTGCGCCCTCTCAGATAACACGGTGGTGTTTGTGTTGGTGTGTGAAACTGTCTTCTGTGGTCGAGGAAGACTTTTGATGTATCGGTCTCCACCTTCGGTTCTTCTTGTTACCACATTGCGTCGGCGGGTTTCCCTTTCAAGTCCTGTTTGCCATTTTGGTCACAGTTAGACCAGCTCGGGATTGTGGCCACACACTCCGCGCTGTTACTTGACTGCTACGGCTAACTCGCTAACGTTGCTGCAACTCACTTTTATAGGCCTTGTCGACATGACAAAGTTTGTGCCGTATTAATGTGTGTTCACAGTTGAGTCAGCGAATTAGTCACAGCTTAAAGTGATTACATGCCATCTAAAAATCTAAATAGCAGTTTAGATTTTGGCTCTGTAGTGACTTTAAAAATACACTGTGTGCAAGGGAAATTATGAAGAGATGATAAGTGTGTACCTGACTTTTTTTCTCCTTCCCTCACCTCTATTGTATTTTATGCTTTTACCCCAAAGTGTTTGTCACGTGTCCTAATGACTCGGATCCAAAGTGCGTTTTTCTTTTAGTCTCAAGTAATTTTTCTTTTGACATCATCATTCTTAGCTCCTCAAAAGAAACTTTAAACTCAGACGTGACATTTCTGCCATGCAGGAGCACATGCCCACTTTCCTGTTCAACGGCTACGAGGACCTGGACACGTTCAAGTTGCTGGAAGAGGAGGACCTGGATGAGCTGAACATCAAAGATCCTCAGCACAGAGCCGTGCTGCTCACTGCTGTAGAGCTGCTACAGGAGTACGACAGTAAGTACAACAAAAAAAAAAAAAAACATGCGTGAGAACACACTCCACACCGTTTTGACGAGGGTTGAAGACCTGGAATTAAGATCCCGGTGTTTACTGGGAATTCTCACCAAAATCTACACCCTTTCCCTGAAAAAGTGTTTGCAGAAGCCCTCACTTTAAGCATGAATGTGTATTTGCATACAGAAGACCGTCATATGTACTTAAACCAGTTGCCAACTTAATGTCTGGAGTTGTCTTTCCTAAGTACTAAAGTACAACATTATTACTGTGTGGTAATATACAGTGTACATATAAGTGGATCAGCTGCAGGTTTTTTTTCCAATAACTTTTCCTAAGCAATCTGTTCATCTGTGTGGCATTTTTTTGGGAATTAGTATAAAATTTTTTTAAAAAAAACTTAATTAATGGTGACATATCTGGGAAAATAGTGATATATTCATTTTTAAATGGGGAAACCCCCGTGGCGCTGGGGTATAGACGTTTACCATGAGATGGCGCTCTCCACTATCTCTATCTAATAAAGGCATAAAATGCCCCCGCCTAAAAAAACGTTTTAAAATCATGAAATAACCGACCCTAATATTGATGATATTGCTGTTTTCCGTGTGTCTTTGTATTTCCAGGCAGCAGTGATCCAGAGCGCAGCGGCCTGTCGGGCTCCCAGGAGAAGCTGCTGTCTGAGGGGAGGGGCCTGGTGGGAGACTCCCCGCGAGACTCCGGCTGCTACGAGAGCAATGAGAACCTGGAGAATGGTAATGATAGCTTTGTAGTCTAGCCCACCAAGACCCAAGGCTAAGGCCTAGTCTTAGTCCAGCCGAGCTGCACTGTAGTGCCACAGTGACTCCTTCGCCTTTTTTCCTCTTGTGGGCTTCCATCTCTGCTCCAACTCTTGCCATGCTTCTGCAACACCTCGCCCATTTCACTCCTCTGGACCAACACCTGCCAATCAAACGGCTCCTTTCGCTGCCATAGCTTCCCTCAAACTTCACCTTTTCTCCTCTAGTATGGGTGCTCTACAAAAAGAACCACTTATCACCTCATACTCTATAAACTTTAACTACCCTTTCACTCCACTTTCTTCACCACTCTTTCCATCTTATAGGCATTCTGTGTCATCAGTGCCAAAGCCCAGTTGTAACTGAGAGGAAGCCAGGTCCAAGACCACTAAGCCTAGTCCACGCCACAATGCTGGGAGCACAGCGGGAGAGATCCTCCCCAATGCACAGAACTGTGCTGGTGAGAACGAACTCACTGCCCAGTCCTGGACTCAGATGTTCAGCTCAGAAGGATGATTATGGGCTCACAGAGCATTTCTGTTAAGTGTTTTTGACATGAAAAATAGTTTGCAGAGTAGCATGTTGATCAATGCTGTGTTTATTTTGCAGTGGTGAATTCTATAGGCTGATGAAGGATTTAAAATAAAATGTACTAGTCGGGTGACGGAGCACACCTGCCATTTAAATCTCCTGTCTTCATACCGTTTCAATGTGTCACTTTCCGTGTGTTTATAGTGACCATATTGCACAAACAGTCGTACAGTATGTGCCTAAAAAAAAAAAAAAAAAAGATGTGGATGAAAATATTTTTAAATAGTAGTGCATTGATTGTGCGAGAGTTCTGATTATAGAAGCTTACTGAGGTCCTACTTGTGAGATTTCCTTTCTTTATTTTTAAAACCGAGCTATCCTCCTGCACAAGACTGTATGCTTTCTCTCTTCCACACAGAACATGCTTCTTAACAGCTCCACAACTCATAAATCACTGCTTTGTCAAACCATGTCTTCTTTCTATATCTGTTGTGTTCCAGTGTATCTACTGGGTTTCCCTATTATGTGTGTATGTGTCATTCAGGTTTCAACACTAAAGCGTGCAATCTGCCACAGTAGAGATTTAAGTTGTGGAATAAAAGCCACTTCTTTAAAAAAAGGACTTTGGTGCCGCTTGCTTGATTTTTATCTTTCACCTTTTTTCTGTCTGTTTTTCCTTCCATGCCACTAAACACTGTTCGCAAACCAGCTGCATAACATTTAGTAAACATTCTGCATTTCTTCTTGCGTTTTCAGGGCTCCACAGTTTTCCTACCTTCCTATTTCTGAATATTTAGAAGTCTAGAGAATTGGCAATGTAAAACATTTAACTGAAATTTAAATAATAGTAATTAAAGATCATAATGCAGACTATGTATTTCAAACTTTCTCCTTTTGGGGGAAAGGTCCGTGTAGAGCCCTGAATGTATGCTCTTAATCAAAAGACCTTCCTTTTAACATACGTGTGTCTGATCAGTTTTCCTGTAACGAGATGTTATAATTCCTCCTCGCATCATCAAATGACGTCTGTAATCTATAAACCTTTACTCATCGTTTTCATATGCATACACAATGTGGTGCTCAATTAGGTAAAAGGCAGATCATGATTCTATTTAGTCAGTGATCCCAACAATAATAATACACATTTAATAACACAGCTTTAGAAAAACACAATATTTCTTAAATCAGCCTATTATTTCTCTTTTTTTTTTTTTTTTAATACAAACAATTAATTCATTTAATAAATATTTCTATCAGTTGTGTCAAGTTTATTACGCTCTACATACTGTTTTTTTTTTTTTAAATTATATTTCAGTTTAAAATAAACGCATCATAGTGGACAGAATTTTATCATTTAACTTTCCACTGATGATGTTGCTGTGCAATCCATGAATGCATCTACCAAAGAGAAGCCTAATTCTCCTGATTTCATGTCTGAAAATAACATGGTAATTAAAGTAAATATAGCATTTATTGGAACCTTTTAAGTAATTTCATTTATTGTAATCACTTGAGCCTAATTGGCCATAGAAAACACGGTAAACTGGGAAAAATTGAGGGATTTTCCGACATTCCATCTATTGAACTCCTTTCTGTCATTCCGTCATTAAAACTCTTTGGCCCAACTATTTCATCCATCCATGTTGCTGTGTATACCAGAGGATAGATGGTAAGTTACTTCAGCCTTTCGTTCCAAAGTTTCTGAACTACCCTGTCCAGATATCTTTATTTGGGATTGCTGCCATGACAACAACAAATCAGCCAGTTTGGTCTCGAGGCAGAAAGATTATTTTATCTACTTTCTAAAAATGTCTCTGCTTTTGACTGTGTTTTACAGATAAGCATTTAACAAGAAGGAAGTAATGCTTCTATGAGTAGATTTATTTTTCTAATTACTTAGCTCTGTTAAAAAATGATTGGCGTCGTGAACATGCTGTAAACATACATGATCCAACATAAATAAGGGGAACAAAAGGCAGCCGAGGCAGCAAAATACAGTTCTGCCGTGTCATTTGGAAGTTTGTTAACATGGATCTGATTTTTATATTAATGAAAGCATGGCTGTGGCAAGCTGAGGAATGACTCATTAATTGTTAGCAGTTTCACAAAAGATTGGGGGGAAAAAACTTTTAAATGTCCAAGGAATTTGGTTGCACTTGGATGAAAATGTCTACACGTCATTACTGAGAGAGGATGAATGTTTTCATTTTGCAGGTAAGAGCAGAAAGGCTTCCCGCTCCAGTCGTTCTTCAGCTGGTCTCCATTCTCCAGACTACCCCACACTGCCCATGACCCTTTCAACAGAGGCTCTGCAGCAGAACAGCAAGAACCAGCGCACAAAGTTCCCAAAAAGCTTCTTCATCAAACCCTCCCTGAAGGGCTTCAACCTGCTGGGGCTGCGCAAAGCCCAAAGACGCTCCCCCATCCCGGCCAGCCGCAGCTGTGAGGACCTGGATGGACCCCAGCAGCCTACCGGACCCTGGAAACGCTCCCACTCTCTGGGGGATCTGCACTGGGAGCTAAACTTTGAGCCCAAGGATCTCAGTGTGGAGCTTAAACTCACCAAGGAAGGACCCAAATCAGGCAACAGTAGCCCCAGCAAGGTCTGCAGAGATGAGGGTTCCCCAGCTCAGAATAGGACTCCAACAGTGAGCCCAAAAGGAAGGGCAGGCAGACCACCCGTGCCAACCCAGCTGCCTCTCCGCCCCCCTTGTCCCACAACCCAGTCCCCCAATCCTCCAGAGCTCCTCTCCAGTCCTACTCCCAGTCCCCCTGAGTCTAGTGCTAGCGGCGAGAGGGTCATCCGGACTCACCCCAAGAAGCCTCCAGTCCCTCCTCCCGTTCCTGCCAAGAAGTCTAAGGAAAGACTAGCCAACGGCATGCGTCACCCTCCTCTCTCCCTGCCTTCCTCGCCATCACCCACTCCCTCCCCTACCCACTCTCTCAACCGCTCTCACCCCAGTAGCCCTATAATCCGCAGCAGCAGCGGGAGCCCCAGCTCCGGTGCGCCAGCTCTACCTGCCAAGAGCCCGAGCAACCCCGCCAGCCCCAGTGCCACCTCATCTGCCACCTCATCTGCCTCATCCATGGGTGAGGACTCAGGCACTCCGCCGGCAGTGCAGCCTCCGTGGTTCTCAGATCTGGGGGGCAAGGTGGCTGTTGCAAGGAAGGTTTCCCATGCCAAGATGAGTCCTGACCTGCTCACCCTCCTGGAACAGCGGCTGGAGGCTGAGAGCATCGATCTTACAGAGGAGCCGTACTCCGACAAGGTTAGCAAAGAGTCATTAATCTAAACACGAGACAAGAAAAATCACCTCACAGTTTGTTACAAATACATTTGCCGTGACTTTTGGTTGTGTTGCTGATAAGTACGCGGATGCGTTCGTGTTCAGTTTATACAACCGTATACACTTCAGACATATGAAAATTCCATTCAAAGTACAAAAACTTCCAAACTTGATTCCTTCTGTAATTCATTACACTGAACTTTTTGCACACCCTCTCATAAGTTTTTATGCTGATAATTAAAATCAACCTACACACACTAAAGCATAGAGAGGAGGTGAGGAATTTTATTAAAAACCACATCATAGCCAGCACGTAACACAATCATATGAAGTCATATTTCCATAGTTAGTGTGAAAATGGGGCTCAAGGACACCTCGGGGCAAGACTCTCTGCCGTCAGGCTCTTTTAGTTTAGCAATCGTAACTTATAACTCGCATAAGTCATAATTTGACCGCCGCTTGGATCCAAATTACTCCGTCCAACAACACCAGCAGCTTCCTTTGAAACTCATTTAGTTTAAAAATAGAGACTAATAGAGTCTAAAGTGCGTGTGTGTGTGTGCGTGCGTGCGAGCGTGAGTAATACGCTGCCTGGAGCTGAGGGAAAGGCTGTGGACTGAGTCTCACTATGATGCGGTTCAGAGTTTATGGGCTGAATCTTACTGAAGGCAGACAGGGTTATAAAACCCTCTGCCACTCGCCAGACCCCAGGCTGGGCCCCTTTAACATGGTGGAGCCCCCGACACTGGCTGGAAAACAACAAACACACATGAGGCATTAAGAGATGAGGTGAAGAATATGTGTCAGACCACAGCACAGCTCTGCAGGAAGTGGTTTGGCAGGAACATGAGACGCACGCTGCTGCTGTAGTTGCTAATTAAATCATGCAATTCTGAAAAGATAATGATTTGGACACTTTGTATCAAACATCAGTACTTTTTTGAGTATAGCATTGCATATCTAAAACAGTCAAGTATTACAAATAGCTTGTTTTTTTCATCTTTTTTTAGTTGACTTCCTTTTATAAGATATTTGCTGATATAAATTAGGAAATCAGCAGACGTAGCGGTTTATATTCCGAAAACTAAGATATCAAAAAAGTACATTTGTGGTAAAGGCACCAAATCGCAAGATTTCATATTGATATTAGGAAATGCCAGTTGGTATCCAGCCCTAGGCCTGATAAAAGAGAATACAGTCAAATGATTGTACATCCTGAGACGTGTCCATTGTTGGTGACCTAAAGGCATCTGGCCGTGTCTAATCCAGGCAGTGCGAAGGGTAGGCTTGTGTGACCTGCTTTCCATCCGTCTCTCCGGTGAGATCAGTTCCTCCACCCACTCTTTGATCCTCAAAAGACCTCTGGTCCAGTTCAGCCAACCAAAACCAGGCCTTGCTGGAAATCTGCCATCGCCCCAGGTGTCTACACAAAGAAAGAGAGAGAACAAGAAAACATGTTCAAAAAGATCGGCCGAGCTCTCTGCCTGGCTTTATCCTTCACGTGGTCGCCGCTCATCAAATTGTTTAAAAATCCTGTATCCTCCTCTCTTTCCTCTTCTCTCATCCTCTCATGTTTCTTTTCCCCTGTATTAATGCAAAACAAGATACAACTCAATGTTGTTAGCAGAAATGGACATATAAAACCTGATCTATCTCTACTTTCAGTGTCAGGGAAAATAAGGATTAGCTGTGATCTATAGGAGCCTGAACAACGTACACTGAGTTTAATTATAGTGGCTATATTCTAGTGTTTGTCCTCATATTTCTCTGGCTCCTTTTGTAAATGGGCTCATTACCTCGTCAGAAGATGTTCTTAGAGAGGTAATTTGATGCCATTAGACTGTTTCATTCATTCTTCGTAATGACTGTAATAAGTCAAAATTATCCTTTATGTCAGCCCACTTCATGTTGCCTCTCTCTGGTTGTTTATTCACATCCAACATATCTGACCTATTGTCTTCTCCCTTGTAAACATAGATTTATGTTTTATTTATATGGTTGAAATCTATTCCTCTTTCAATATATGCATGTCTAATGTCTCTCTCTTCCATTCTTTCCTCCAGCATGGCCGCTGTGGCATCCCCCAGCTGCTGGTGCAGCGTTACTCTGAGGACTTGGAGCAGCCAGGGAAGGACGTGGCCTCCACCTTGGACCAGCTCCGAGTCAAAGAGCTCCGTAAACAACACCGCATGGCTGTAAGGCAGCAGCACTGATTGTCCTGAGAGAATTTTAAATCGATGAAGACGATGTTTAGGAGTTATAGAGCTAGATAATTGCTAAGTTAGGCTTTTTCTAGAAAGGAACAATGCAGGCTGGAAAAATAGGCCCATTATAACTGTAATTTCCCTACACCCAAACCATGATGGAGGAGCTGTGATTATTATGCTTGCTTAAATATTTAACAAGCTGAGTGAGATATCATTTTAAAAAGGAATTGTCAATGTATTATTAATGAAGTAGGCTAAAACTGTCTTTACCCTACAACTTTGGCATAAATTGACAAACAAAAATGGCTGAAAATCTGAAAACCTCTGACGTTTTTAGCTGCAAACCAGATGCTCTGTAGTCGGTCGGTCCACAAACATTTCCCCACCCTTAGTTTTTGCTATGGGAGGTCAAGTGTTTGTGAGGTTGTGTGTCTGAATGCATGAACGCGTGGATGCATGCACGAATATTGGTCGAAACCTTTGCAAACTCACGCTTGTTTTTACCAAAGATCTCTCTGTATATTCAGTGATGTGACATCATCAGAGAAGCTACTGTAAATAATGCCTTTTTTTTTTTTTTTACCCCATTCTGTCCCTCAGATTCCTTCTGGAGGTCTGACAGAGATGTGCCGGAAGCCTCTGCCCTCAGCTAACATCAGCACGGTCTCCGATTGGCTCACCTCCATCGGCCTTCCCATGTACGCCACGTCTCTGGCTGCGGCGGGAATCGACACGCTGAGTCGCGTGGCCTTGTTAACAGAGAGCGGTGTGTGGGACGCGGGGGTGCGGGATGAAAGACACGCTCGCCGGCTGGTCAGTGAGGCACGATTGGTCGGCTCGCACAGAGAGGTGCAGTCCTAACCATGTTGGTGGAGTCGTATAAAATAACAGGTATCAACTCACTGGTCAGCACCATCTTATTTAAACATGGTCAGTAGGCGGCCAAAGACAAATTGGCCACAGGACTCGACGATCACACGAGTGACCACAGCACTACAGTACTTCCTGTCTCGCATGTGTCAAAAGACTTAAAGTGAGCCACGCAGCTCTCTGATCTTCTCTCTTTATCACTCTTTTCTCAAATGATTACGGCAATGCAGAGTTTCTCCGAACAGCCAAGATGAGATATCAGATGCCTTTTTTAAAAAGAAAAAAAAAAAAAAAAAAAAAAAAAAAAGGACTGTAAGACTCACTCTGTGGGATGGCTTCCAATCTGAAGACGCCCCCAAAGTCTTAAAATAAAGACTTGGATCTGCCTTGAAGGAAGATAGCACACTCTTTTGTAGGATGGATGTTTTTTAAACACAGAAGGACGGTTTACTTCCTGCATATTTCATAAGTGCTTCGATTTCATCTTTTGTGGCGAGGCCACATTATCTGAGGGTCTTTTAAGGAAGTAGCTCGGCCAAAGGGATTTACTCCTCATTCAGCGTTTCATTCGCACTAATAGGTTCACTATGACAAAATTTGCTTAATATCTGGACTTTTAATCAACTAAATACATACACCAAACTATGAATAACGGGTGGTTTTGAGATGGCTTGTTTTGTATCATGTTTCTGTATTATAACATAACGCATATCTTCATTTTAAAATGATTTATATGTTAGAATTTGTGTTTGCGTTTTTGAATGTCGCAGCCTTATTTTGAGGCCAGCTCTCAGTCATTTCTAAGCTGAAACAGCTGACATCACACCTTTTTTTTTATATTTCATATTATACTGTATGTCCTATTTCACTGCATATCTCGGATGCACAGCCTGCGCCGATATGAATATAAGTCTTACAGAAAGCTCTGTTTCACTCCAGTAACCACAATCAGCTTTCACAGCAACAACACATTCCCCCGTGTAGCCAAGCACATTTTAAGTTGCCTTACCATTATGAATGAACAGCTTCATCGAATCGAACGCATGCATAGTGTGGACTATACAGCCAGGCTGAACTGTTTGTTCTGAATGTGTTTCTGTGAAATAACT
Source organism: Bovichtus diacanthus (assembly GCA_943590825.1). Lineage (NCBI taxonomy): Eukaryota > Metazoa > Chordata > Actinopteri > Perciformes > Bovichtidae > Bovichtus > Bovichtus diacanthus. Next base: position 2,670,138 of record CALSBV010010705.1, on the reverse strand, counting down.
GACATTTCATGAACGCAAACGCTCAACCAGATCATTTCAGCCATACACGTGGATGTGCACCATAAGACATGCCTCTGATGGATTGTGGTTTCTATACAAAACCACAGGCCCGACAGACCTACGTTCAACACATTCACTGTACATGTTCTATGCAGAGGGTTGCGGGACAAGGGAGGGAGGAGAAAATAGAAATGTTCCAAAGACGCACCTGACATCTGGGCTGTCATATCTGGAATTTATTGGACTGTCTACTCTTTGGTTACAGTGTCGAGGAATTTGATTTATAGCTGGATAATAAGCTGTTAGAGACTTTTTAAACACATTATACTGTAGCTCTAATGGATGCCGGTTTAAAAATCTTAATTGGACTTTTCTCAAACACACTGATGGTATGTAGTTATATCAGGTGAAGAGCTGACCTCTAAGGCCAGCGCACACTGACACTAAAATGTCTTGTATATCAGGCACCGCGTCGGGTCCGCCTGTTACAAAAACCTGTCTAAAAACGAAAAAAATAAAAACAACCAGAAACTCGGAACTATATAATTTGCAAACTCTGCATAAAGTGGAGCTAAAACATGTTTGTGGTTTTTTTTTTCTTCTTATTTCCAACGGCAACGTTCTATCTTTCATAGTCAGAACTGAGCTGAAGACTTATTCCTTGGAGTTCATACTTAAAAACTTGACGAAGTGTTATTGCTAAAAATTAGAGGATGTTTTTTTTTGCAGTGGGCACTTGATAGGTAGATGTTTGATGCCTTTTTTCTCTTCAATCAAAAGTGGTGCTCTGAGGAAGCGACGGTGGGGGTCATTATTAAAAAAAAAAGTCAAAGACTCAAGAAGTGTTTTGTAAAGAATTAAAATACTGACACTGTAAATGCACTTTAGAGGGTAAATCTAGCTGTTTTGTAGGCGGAATTGGCTACATTTTGTTCACAGGTCCATAAATGGACATTTGTTGTCAGGTATTTCAAAGGGTTTCAGTGGGATATGCTGGTATTTTATTTTAGTATTGAGTTCCCAATGCCAAGTTTGATAACCATCCACAGGTTAACCTGTTCCAGTTACTCACTTCCAATTTGTTTTTGCAGTCTTATAAAAATTAATTCTTAATTACATATATGAAATGCTTAGCAGAAGTTGCACATTCTGTATATGTAATTGATATTTAAATAACTTATTTTTGCTTTTTTTTCATATCAACTGTAATTAGCTGTACTATATGAATAGCAATACCTTCCTGCATAATGCATATTGCTTTAGCCAGTGAGGAACTACAGTATGTATTGTAAAATATGTGTACAAATTATTTTATTTGGTTTTCATCTACCTAATGATTGTCCATACAGATTTGCTTGTGTATTGAAACAACAAAAGTAATGTCCATAACTATTTGTCATTCTGAAATATAATAAAAACTGTTTCTTGCCATAGACTGGCCTTCTTTTTGTCGCTACACACACACAACACACACACACACACACACACACACACACACACACACACACACACACACACACACACACACACACACACACACACACACACACACACACACTAATGGAAAGACGTGGGCATGGCGTACTGCTCTTTTTATCAATGTGGTTGACTGAGACACTGGACATTGGCCTTTTGATAACTTTCTTAATAACATTTTGAAATTACATTTTTTTTAAAGTGTATATGGCCAACAAAAGGAATAATAACACTGTACTTTATTTGATTAAAACCCGCCTGTCAAACATATTATTAGTTTATTCTTAGACGTACGAAAAAAGAAAAGAAGCTAATAACTTTATACGATTTGGCCAAAGGGAAAAAAAATAGCAGACAACTGTGTGACCTTATTGGGATGCACATTATCTCTGAATAACAACTCCTGTACTTATTATACAAGGTTCAGTTGGCGGTTGGAGCTCTGAAAGCAAGACGCTTAAAAACACTGTCTGCCTTGTAATGCCTCGTTTAAAAATCTGTAGATCAGGACCAGGACATGACAGTACGCCTGTGTGGCCCGTGTTGCAGTGCAGCTGTTATCAATGAAACCGCCCAGAGGTTTTCCATTCTTATTCATGTCAAGAAGACCCAAATAGCACCAGACTGTGGACCCCAATTTGATAGATTTCACTTGCATAACTTCTATCTGAGATGGTGTTTTGGCATTCTTCTGAGTGGAAACACACAACTGAATAAGCCTTTCTTTCAGGATGAATAAAAACGAACTCCAAAACTTGTTTGGTGTGTCGTGCTTGGTTAGTATCTTTTAATAAGAAAGCAGCCACTGAGCAATAAGTGTCCTTCATATAGCTGTAATGAGCAGTTGGCTTCCACTTCACGACTCGGTCTTCCCCAGATACAATTGCTCATCCAATTTAAAGTGTCTCAGGAGGGAAAGACGAGACCTTATTGCGATGAAGACTTTCTGGCTCGACTTTCTTCACACTACTCTGAACCATTTTCCTCTGCAGTGTTCACGGCTGGCTGCATCTGTGTACGTACACAATCATGGTGAGAATCTGCTTCCCCAGCGAAGATTTCTAGATTGTATTGCTGCAGTCCTTCAATGAATCCGAATTTGATCGTTTCTTCATACCTCAGGATCATAGCGCACTTCGTCGTGACGGAGGATGAATAATCAGCAGACACAAAGTCACAGGTAACTGGGAATAGCCATTATGGTGCCACAGATTCCTCGCCAGCGCACTGAGACGAGTGTCATACTTTCATCGATCCTTATTGTGAAATTCCCGTGCCACTCGTTTCCTTCCAGAAAGGTCTGAAGTTACTTAAGTAATCCCTCTGAAAGTTTGTGCTGTTTGGGAAGTCTGACTATCTGAATTTGTAGCTCCCATAGTTATTCCCCCTGCACAGAATCTTATTATGGCAGGGTAAACTCAATTAAGTGCCCTCTTAGTCTTAAGCGCAGTGGGCCTTGTTCAAATGTGCAATGGTCTTGCCAAAATGAGGTTAATTTCTCTCCGTCTCCTACTACTTTTCCAATAATATTATTAAATCTAATATGACGTTAGTAGTGTGCACAAAACCTTAAGTTATCACAGATGGGTAGACTCACTGTTTACCGACTGTGTGAAATTAGAAAAGAAGTTAGAGGAACTTCAGTTGAATCGAGCTCTTGATTTACATGCACGTCTGGGGTTATTACTTTTTAACTTTGGAGCTCATGTCTGCTTCCTCCAGGCGCTCCACTTTTCTTCCAATGATTTTGTTTTAAATCACACGGCCAGTAGATCTAAATAGACTAAACCTGCTTTTAAAGTAGTGACCTTACCGACATCTATGCTGTTGTTCTGTGTAACAAACTGCTGTGCTGCAGGGGACATTGGGCTATAAACCCACAATGCATTCACACTTATCGTGCCAAGCTTGCAAGATACACTACTCCTACTAGTCACAATTCATTTACCTTTGGAAAAACTAAGCAACCGAGCCCTCGACGGTACAGTATCATTGTGCTCTTCTTTAATACCTTTTTGTCTTTCAAGCCTAATTGTTTTTTACAGTCGTTGTTGCTCCCTTGACTACTGAAGCTGTCGCCAGTGAAAGTCTCATGGTGAGGTAGTTATTGTGTTGAATGACTGTCGCCTAAGTGCAGGTGTAGACTAATGGTGGGTTCTGGCCCTGCTGTGGAAAGATATATGGCTCAGTGTTAGGTCCTTACAGCTGGCCTCAGGGGAAAGAGAAAGTTTAAAGCGCACACACAGACACACACAGAAGGAATGAGCAGATACTCAACTCACCTTCTTATCTTAAAGTGATGATATCACATCCTGTTCCGTTTTATATAGCAACCACTTTACACAGGATAATTAGTCACTGTGATCTTGCTAATAAGGATTGAAGGCATTTCAATGTCATGTGAATCTGAAAATTAGTGATAAAACCCAGTAAGCCTTTATTATTATCATCCTATTGTCAACGCTTTGGTAAAGGATAAGGCGATCACTCTCTACTGAAATGTAAAATGTATATACACAGTGAGCTTTAAACTTTTTAGACTGTCAGTCTCTGTCTCGGCTGCTACAAATCCAACTCGTTTCAATGAATGCCCACCGACTACTCGTGAGGCCCCTCCCTCCTCGAACACTGGGTGACGCTGTTTTACGCACTGCAATCCAAACCAAATCCTGTATGAGGTGGAAGTTTTTCCTCTTTCCACGTTCAGTAATCTGACACCCAAAAGACTCCGACAGAAGGATGGACCCTTAACTCGGCTGGAAGGACGGAAGGAAGGAACACTTATCCAACGAGGGCAAACGAGAGGGACCGAGCAGAAGCGAAACGCTGTGCGCAAAAAACAACCCCGTGGCTGCGGCAGCGGAGGAGAGCTGGGTGCCTGCGCGTCTCCAAAATAACTGGCCGTCCGACTCAAATGCTCTCAAAGCGACAAGTTTCACTTTCCACATTCGGATGGGTGACTTTCCACGGCGCTTTGTGAGGAGGAGATGATGAAGAATTTCAGCAGCAGTCCCCTTCACAGCAACAACCAGACTCCCAACCACGTTAGAGAGCGAAACAACAGAAAGTACAGCTTACTCTCCGCTCTGCCGTTGCGATTTTCCTTGCGAGGTTATGGTTTCTGCATGGCTACGCTGTTCCTCTTCTGTTTCGGGTCCCTTTTTTACCAGCTGAACGGAGGACCCCCTAAAATCCTGCTGGACATCCGACAGTATCTCGGTAAGAACTTTTCATTTTCCTCTGCTGGCTGAAGCGCGTCATCATCAAAGAAATTCTTTTGACTAGGAGTTGCACTGCACGTCTAGACGCCCTGCTTTGATTAGCTCGTAAAGGGAAGTTCATCCAAAGTGAAAAGAGAATTATTGGAGCTTGAACCTCTCGCTCACCGCTGGGCAAATGTCTCTTTTATGAATGCAACCGGAGTCCACGGCGTCTCCTCGACCCCATTCACCTCAGAGGAGTTCTCCTCTAATCATTCACAATATTTAAAACCACCAAAGTGGCTCTATGTGAACTTGACACATTTTTTAGTAAGAGCGTGGATGCTGACATTTGAACGTGCACAACTATCTCTGATGTTACAAATATTCCTCCGATCTTAAAAGGTTTTCCGACCCAAGTTTAAAACTCAACCAATTCACACCAAAACCTGAGGAATGTGCCCTTTGCAACATTTGAATATCAGTTTTGACATGTCAGAGCAAGATTGGGATTTATTATGGCAACAAGAACTTAGCAACTGTAAAGATTCATACTGTATGTGGATGATGACTGACACCTCTTCTTGTACAGCCAGCTGGAGCGCTCCAGCCCCACGACGCTCATTACGCACGACTGGCACCGGTGGAACAAGCGCAATAGTGTTCTAAAGACTAAATCTATGCCGGTGTTTTGAGACAGCCACGCGTGCTATGTCTTAGGCTTAATGCTTCTATAAATGATACAGTGATGTGGAGCTGTCTGTTCTAAGATAGAGGTGGCCAACTGTTTTCCCTTAGATCGGACTTGGCACTGCTATTACTGTCATTATGCTTTACCGGGTGAACGGGGATAAGACCTATGAGAAATATCTACATCTGCATGGATGTCAGATTTTAGGATTAGATGTATCAAGAGTCAAACAAAGGAAGTTCGTGCTTGTATGTGCTCCAGTGACTTCAGACCAGTTTTATACTCTACACAGGGTATGAGAGTTGATTTCTTATCAACATGTCGGTCACTGCTCTAACTCGAGCTGCAGCTGGGAAGTGTGTTTGTGTGTTGAAAGGAGGTTGTGTTCCTACCTATTTCTCACACAGGGCTTGGGGCTTTATGACGTGATAAACATCTGGAACAGAATAAGAGTCACTCACCAAGTCAGCCACTAATCCCATGGGTCAGATTGGTTTCCTGTAGACACACACACACACACACACACACACACACACACACAGACACACGCATGCACACAGGCATGCACACACACGCTTGCACACGGCAGCTGTCAAAAAATCGTTTTGATTTGGTCCAGTGTTGCATAAACATAAACACAGACATTTTCTACATGTAGTATTTGCAGCCCTATGAAAACACATTTTTTTTAAATATTGTGCAGGCCAAATTGAAAGCCAGTTTTATAGTTTTATTTGGAGAGTTGTACGTTCCTCTAAAAGGCAGCTTGATTGCCTGAGCAGACTCTATATACACTACACACACTGTATCATCATCACCCTGATGAATCTTAGCAGCCCTGAATGTCATTTAGAAATTGCAGCAGTCGCTGCAAGTACAATTTTGTTTTAGAGGAATTGCACAAAGCTACTGTAATGTGCGCACAGTCGGACAGCTGTATTGTCTTCTGCACTCACTTCCTCACGAAGGAGCACTCTGCTTCTGAGAATGCTCTACAACCCAACACACACACGCGCACACACGCAGGATGAAGCAGACGTGTGTACTATTAGCACAGGCAAACGCAACAAGCGCCAGCAAACAGACTATGCCAATAGATTATTTGCACCGTCATAATCCAGCAGCGCTCAAACACATGTGGACCATGAGGGTAAGGAATCCCTCTGTTGGAAGATGAACGAGTGTCTGGGCCCACCTGCATGACGTGCTCTTCACTGCAGCTCTGCACAGAAACCCTGAGGGCCTGAGCCTTGTCAAACACACTGACTCCTCTATACTCTATTGACCTCAGGAGGGGGGTTCTTATGTAACAGTGACACAAACACACTGTAGCACCTCCGCCGGGGTCTGGATGAGTAATCGTTTTTGCTCGTTACGATGCAGGAGAAAGCGCTTTGTTCCAGAATCGGATGGCTGCACGTTGAAAGATTTGACACTAAAGTATTTGATAAGTCGGATTTCACTAATGAAGTAATACATTTTAACTTTTTTTTGTGGCGGATTCTGAAAAGGTCGGATGTCGGGTGGGAGACGGGAAGTAGAGGGAAAAACATGGATTGACAGGCTTCAGATGTGGCTTTGAGCGCTTAAAAGGAGCGAATCAAGAAATGTGGCAGAAAGGAGGAAATGGGGAGAGCTTGCTGTGCAGAATATTCTTCTGATTTGGTGTCAAAATGGTCGGATTTTGAGGAAAGTTATTTTGCCAAAGAACTTAATGTTCCACAGCTTCTCTCTGTGAACACTCACCCTGTCAATTACAGACAATCTCTGTCCCTCTCAGTTTTTAATCTACTTTTCCTGTGGAATACTTTTCCGGGTGAGGCAGGAACTGAAGTCAAACTCTACCCCATCAACTGGAATTAATGAGAAAATAGAGAGGATATTCAGCATTAATAATCCTGCAATGTATGTATATTGTGTACTGCATGTGTGTGTGTGTGTGTGTGTGTGTGTGATGGGCGGGCTAGCGGCCTCTTATAAGCATCCAGTGATTAGCTGCTTTATTTACTTGCGTTACTTTTGGCTGCACTGTGCCAAGATGAAGGTGAGGATTCCTGGCGGGGTAAACGAACGTGGGTGTGAGCGGGAAAGAGAATAGTAGGTTGATTTTGTGCGAGTGTGTGCGTCAGGCATGTCAGTCAGAAGCACTGCACAGGGAACAGACCCTGTTTTGTTTGGGCCAGCGGGGAGGTTGGAGTTTGAGTGTGTCCCTCAACGTATAGCTGCAGCAACTAAAAGGTGCAGACCTTTAGACCTGGGTCGACCGCCTGTCATGGACTCTCTCTCACACTTTCTCAATCTCTCTCGCTAGTACCTCGACCGATTCAGCTACTTTGCCAAAAATGCCTCCATTTGAGTGAGGTGTCTGTCTCGCAAAGTTGTGTGTCTCCTTGTGTCTGAAAGGTCTCTGACTGAAACATAAAAAAAAAATATATATTTCTTTTTAGAAAGGTGGACAGCTCGTTTCCCCGCTGTAGGCCACCCTGAACGCTCACAGGTCAAACGCCGGTATAGAGCTAAATGACTGAATTAAGTGATTAGTAGTCAGTTTTGGACTCTTTCCATAACATTGACTGAATTAAAATGCAACATATAACAAAAATATGAGAGAAAACATGAAAGGATTTAGCAAAGACTGGACCCTGTCAGAGTTTGAAGCCATAGAACCTGTGTTTGTCTCTCTCCCTATTCACACACACCACATATCTCTGCACATTTCAAATACTAGTTGACTCTCAGTGTTGTCATGATTTCAAGGAATGTGAATTCACTGATGGGAAAATGACTTTTGCTGCACTTTGATATTGCACGCCATCCTCTCGTAGCTTCTTGGAGCCGAGAGAGCACAAAACAGAGAGAAGGATCTTTCTCTGTTTTCTTAAATCTCCCAGGCATTGAGATAAATCTTTCAGGATTACCCAGGATCGGGTGTGCTGAAACCTTCCATGTGAACAACTCTAATAGGTTTTTAAGAACTCTCTCACTTTCTCTGTGCTTGTGTGTTGTTACATTTCCCTATCTCCCTAGCATAAATCATAAACTCTGAACAAACTCCGTGACCTTAAACGTCTCGCACACAATAATTTAACTTGCCAGAAACTGGCCAGAAAAGTGGTGGAGTTGTAGACTGCAGGGCGGTGTTAGGGATTACACAGGTATGCGTGGACACAGAAGAAGCTTCAGGATATCTCGCCTCCATACAGTGTCTGTCTAATTAACAGCAATGCTGGCCAGAAAGTGGATGAAAGCAAACTGTTGAAGTGAATTCAAATAAAGTTTAGTTTGGCTGGTGAGTGACCACTCGGTAGAGGCAGTGCTACTAAATAAACTTCACATGTGAGACGATAGAGAGGGAAGTGATACAGAGGGGGGAAAGTGAAAGTGCTGCGAGCTTGATGTGGACAATGCAAACTCAGTACGCTTCACTCATGTTGTATCTGACCTGTGACCGACATACAGCCAATGCAAACACACAGCGAGTGTGACCCTTTGCTAACTACAAGTGCTGATGGGACAGAGACTGACATCTTTGACTTTAAACCGCTAGACCCGCTGGTTGGACCATTAATAAAAATGTGCTGACAAGCTTGAATACACACAACTTTATTTTTAGATTCTCATCAAAGTCTCAAAGTTCTGAAATATGTCACATTGAACCATGTGTAGAATACAAACATCTTCTGTGCTGGTGCAGTCACTGCAGGGTGTGGCATTATCATGCATGTTTCACTGAAATATACATGTATATGTAATATTGTCATGAAGTGTGGAAAAACTATATAGCAACTTGTTTGCAGGAAACGTAAGAAAATCCTCTGTTATCTTATGTTGTGGTTGATATATATATATATATATATATTCATATATATATGAATATATCTGAATGCCTAACTCATGACTAACTCTGGTTTCATAAGAGTTCTGCTGACATCTTAGATGAGTTAACTTTTGATATCCACCTCACGTGTTTGCATGTCTTACATACAGAGCCAGATAGATATGTAAATGTATCTACATATAGATATGTAAATGTATCTATATATAGATATGTAAATGTATCTACATATAGATATGTAAATGTATCTATATATAGATATGTAAATGTATCTA
>CALSBV010010705.1:2625512-2660651 GCA_943590825.1 Bovichtus diacanthus | reverse complement strand
ATATAGATATGTAAATGTATCTATATATAGATATGTAAATGTATCTACAGTATATATAGTTATATATATCTATCTATATATACTGTAGATATATATACTGTATATATCTATATATTGATATACTGTATATATTAAATCACGCTGGGAAAGTAAATACGTACTTCTCCTCTTCATGATTACTACACTTTTAAGTCACAAACCTGTTCCACTAACCTCATGTCTGACCTGCTGCCCTCATTTGCTTAAATGTGATAAAAACGAAAGCATATTTATGTGATATTTCATGCATGTGCACACAGACGGGCAGGCTGTTGTGAGGAAACTGACACACAAACTACACAAATGCAAAAGAGCTTTGTTGAGCTAGCCCAACATGTAAGTGTGATTTCTGGAGCGAACCCGCCACTCCATTCACACCAGTACGCCCGCTTCCTGTTAGAGAATATTAAAAACGAGGTCTTTGTTTCGTCCCGTCATATTTTGTTCTTCAAACCGACAATTTTAGTGCACAGACTCAAAGTGATAAAGTTCAGGCAATTTACCAAAGTGTCAAATAAAATGGAAATCAGGCAGGTGCCGGTCAAGCTGTCACTCTAGATTTTAAAATACAGGGTTGCCAGGTGTGTACCAGTCAGACTCTGGGGTGAAGTTGGTCATGCGTATTTATTCCCTCACTCCTTTTCATTTTCGTTATTATATGTGCAACGTTTGAGCAGAGGTGACAAACCAAAGCACAAACACGCATTTATATTGAATATTAAATGGCTGCTCCAAGATAATCTCACGTTTAGGGGGTGGAGATAGAATAATATTGTGCATCCATCCAACACCTCCAGCTGACGAGGCTCATTAGGAGTTGAAGGCCTGAACTTGGCCTACTTCCTATATACATATATTCCCTCCTCCTACAGTATGTTAGTCCTCAAGGAAGTGTCGAGGAAAACGAAGCATTGCCCAAAACCCCAAAACAACTCCTAGCTGCCGTCACATCCTGCCTAAATGCCAAAACAATCAGACGGCTTGTAATTCCCTCTGGGTTGGTAAAACAAGCTGCTCTAGCTACGCTCTGTATATTTACCTGCTTTCTAAGGTGCATGTCAGCTTGTTCATGGGGTTAGGGGTCAATAAAGGTATAATAGTTTGCACATGAATGGAAACCAAAGACAGAAAGATTTTGATTCAAGGATTTAAAACAAAACAAAAGCAGAACATTAGATTCATATTTGATGAATGTTATAAGCCATTGGTTTTGCATGCGGGGAATGGATTAGCATATTGAATTTTTTATTAGCTATAATACATGATGATCTTTTGCTTTCCTTATTTTCTGGGTTATGAAACAATATGAAATCATTTCAAAAGTAGCTTCATGTTAACCCTGTTATTACATAATGGACGCAATTAGCATTACACATTAGCATCTCCATGCCTGAGAGGCTGCTATTGCTCTCTCCAGAGACATGTGAAAAATGCTAAAACAACCACGGGTAATTATCCTCCATTAGTGCAATTGTTTTCACCACAAGAAAAGAGAGCAGATGGGAAAAAAATTACCAATGTGCCAACGCTGTTAAACTGCAACTGCTGTTCAAGGCTTACTTAGCAATGATGGTTATAACCCAAGAGAAATCTTAGATACATTTGTGGCCAATGGTTTGTGACTAGACTTGTGTGCTGTGCCACCGTATGTAAACCGCCTCTGCTTTTGACAAATGACAGCAAAGAACAGATTTAATTAAGACAATAATAGTATAGTATAATAACTTTGTTCTACAAAGTTGTGATGTGTTCAGTTAAATACACAAACATTTCATTTTAAATAACATTTCTGTACACCGTTTCTGTTATTTTTCCGTTTCTTTTCAGTTCTTTACCCTTGAAAGAAACTGCATGTTGAAATGTTTTTTGACAGTCAGACTGACAACATGAATGTAATATTTCTTTAGCAAATGTATCTTCATGTGTATGAACCCACTTCCCCTTTTAATCAAAACTGACGTTTAATTTGTTCATATTTGAGCTTAAGAGGTGCTTGTAGGTGTCTGTTTTAACTTTGGAGTGAGATAAATGTTCTTTATGCTAAGCTAGGCTAACTTTCACACACAAACCTCCATAAAAACTGTAACTTTTACTCTTCATTCTTTTGTTCAGATCGAACAAACAAGATATAACCTGTTAATAAGTGAGCCTTAGATGTGCTGGTAAGTACATTTTGTTACCATTTGACAGAGCCAGGCTAGCTGTTCCCCCCTGTTTCCAGTCTTTGTGCTAAGCTGAGGTTAAATTTAACCATCTGCTGGCTGTAGCCTTATATTTAACTGACAGATATTGACGTGGTATCGGTCTTTTTTATCAAACTCTCCTGAGAGGGAACGAGTGTTGTGCCCAAAATGTCCTACTTTTCCTTTAATGCAAAGACGTTAGTGTGATATCAATCTCCTCAACTTTTGCCAAGAAAGTGAGTCGGCGTATTCCTAAAATGACAAACCATTCCTTTAAAAGCTTTTATAGCCCAACTTTATGTAAAAGTGAGGCATGATGTTCCTCACAGCTTTTAGCTTGAGTCTATTAATTTCAGCCTTTTGTACTTTTTATAGCCAAGAACACATTATACATCGGCTCAGAAGCTTTTTCTTTTAGGAAGTTTGTGCTGTTTTTAAGGGGTTGCCAAGACACTGATGATGACTGGTTGTGGTGACTTTTATGTTAGCTTCTGTGGTGGTGCGTGAACAGGGGGGAGGCTCGGGGCCCAGAGCCACTGGGTGGTACCCTGGCTAATGCTTGCAAGAAGGCGACTATGTATATCCCATAATTTAAAAGATCAGTGCCAGGATAAATAGAGGTCCTCCGAGAAAATTAGGTGTCCGCTTACAACATGCTAACTGAACGTCGAGCTTTAATCAGCTCTGCCCTATTCGTCCAGAAAGAACACTTCTAATCTGAATCCCGGTCCTTTCATGTAAGGATTGGAAACAGAATAATTGCGGTCTGCTTTGTGAGCGCTCTTGATTTTTGGAACAGCTTTGCCCTTCCTCATATCTCTGTGCCCTGGTGTTGTTAGCCTATTTGGAAAGTTTCTTTGTTTACTCTGGCGAGTGTTTGAAGCACTCCGCATTCCTCGGTTTATTGCCACTGAACACCCAACATGTTGAGCTCTTGTTTCCGTTCCACTGGCCACATATACACTTGTCACCAAACAGCAGGTCTGTGTGGTCACGAAAGTCAAGCAATTATTTTCCAATTTGATCAAACAACTGGAGTCTGACTTTTTCAGTCCAGGGTGGCAAACACACAGCCTAAAGCCAAGTAATTGGTTGTTATGGGACTCGTTAAAAAGAAACATACTGCCCGGTGGTCAGCGACATACCTTGTTCAAGGAACTCTGCCTATCTTTATTCCGAGTGAGTTTACCACAGCTCTGTCTGCTAGCCTCATTTCACGGCAATGAAAAAAATATATAGTGGTTTAAAATAGCAGCTTTAAATATACAGCAGGGCAGATAGAGCAGCAATGCCCAACCCATGTTGTTAAAACCACTATGTGCTGGTTTTGGGGAAATGTATTGCCTTGCACTTTAAAGTTTTATATAGCCCATTCCCTTTTTTGGGTTCAGCCGAGTAAAATGAGGAAGCCGTTTTTTCCTGCTGTTTGCTACAAACTGAGGCAAAATGTATTTTATATATCAGAGTACATCATAGCAATGGGTCACATGACTATGTTCATGTGAACAGGGTCACTTGAAGTGATGAACCCTAGACAGAATCAGCTGACTGCGGTTCAACTTCAAGTTCCCGCTGAGCGTTTCGCTTCTTTTAACTCACTGTTATAGTTTTCTAGCCCGCACCTTTACCATTTTGCTTCGCTCTCATGGCTCTCATTAGCGTTGTATCCAGACGCATGCAGTAGATGGGGAACATAGTGCAGATAAAGAGTCAGATATTCCCTCAGGAGTCGGTGGAGACAAAGACGAGGCTTATTTTAACGTCTTATTTTGGATGTATTCAGTGAATAAGCTAAATGCGCCATCTAACCATGATGACATTTCATTTATTCTGCTGTCTTAATTCATTTCATGCTCGCTCTTCTGTTGTGTTCAGTTCTAGTCAACAGGTTGCACACTTCCGAAATATTTCTTTGCCAGACACCAGGACTGAGGCCTAAGGGCAACGTCAGGTGTGGGTTTTTCAAAGACATCAGAACTAAAACGATACCTAATTACAGATTATCATTTTCTACAGGCCTCAGCCTTTATGATTATGGGGGTCTTTCATCTGCTCTGCACAGGCCTGTTTGCTCAAAAAGCCCTGAACATACAATCTGAAAGACCACGTAAATGTATATGATTTGCCTTCCACTTACTTGTGTGCAAGCACATTCACATGTACACAGTAAGAGGCCTTTAAAGATTGTTGGTCTCAGACGAAACAGTGCTCAGATTAAGGGACGACCATTAGACTCGAAGACGCACGCTCGTTCAGCTGCAGCTCAGCTTGCAACATGCTACTGCTGCAAGAAATGACTATACGTTCCATTTTCATTTCATCGTACTTGCGACATTTTTCCTTTGTTTAGTCTAAGAGCTGGTCTTACATTCCAGCTTTAGCTATTTTACGTTTTACAGTCTCTTCACACAAGCCAGAAAGAATGCATTTATTTTCGTTTAGAGAAAGACAGTTTTTACAGAGCCACTCCACATATCTGACGGCCAAGCTAAATAAAGAGGAAAGCTACAAAGACGTCTTCTAACCCCTCCCACCAACACCGTACAAACAAAGCCTTATCCAACAGGTCTTTATTTCTGCCGGTCACTCAGAAAGGCAGCCTGAAGTAGTACCTTTCTACTTCAGGCTGTTGTGTCAGTGACACTTTAAAAGGATCCCCAAATGCATTTTCAGCCTTTGGGGGAGATACAGCTGACTTATGGTTGTTATCGTTTTACTGTTTGCTGACAGCAGGGACAGTGCGATATATTAACACTGACAGGCTTTGGATGGGAAACTGCAAAAGGTGTGTACTTTGCTGCCAACATTCCATAATGTGACGCATAAACTCATACTCTATAAAAAATAAATAAAAGTTTTAAAGAGCCTTTATATTCAAATGTCATACATGTAAATTCCAGTTTTCATACTTGTTCCTTCTCTGTAACTGCCTTTAAGACTGAGGCAATTCTTTTTTAAATGCATTTTGCACTGCATTCCACATTATAAAAGACATTTTACTACTTTTATCAGCAGTGCCTCTTCCTGTTTGTGCTTGCAACTGGAGGAATACTCCAGTAACTATCCTTAGAGAATAAAGATATGTCATTGCTCTAGAGCTTCTTGTCTGGGCTCAGACAGATTAATGTATTAATGGCAAAAGGAGGGGGGTGGACTCCTGAGAAGGACGGCTTGAAAAGCATTTTTGAAATGTTCAGATGGAATGTGGTCGTCCCGCGTGGAAAGCAAACCTCACCTCGGCCAAATCTCACACCTCTATCTCAAAATGTGTTCTCCTCCTCTGAAACCCACCTTTGTCTCCTACACTTCTCTCTTAGCATCCCTCTTTCTTTTTTTTTTTTTTTTTTTTTTTTTACGCTTACACACTTTTCCCTTAACACCCGTCTCTCATGTGAAGACAGAAGTACAAAATGCAACTGACGGCACATCATGCCAGCACGAAAAAAAAAAAGTGAGGGTTAGTGCTAAAATCCACATCCTGCCATCACCTGTCACACTTATGAACTCTTCAATATCCAGATCTCTTTCTCTTCGTGTTTACTCTCCAAACAACAGATCCTTCGACTGCTAAAGCCGCAACCGAGACGCACTGTACTACAGTGCTGCAGTTCTAAGCTGCAACCATGAGCGTGTACAAATGTTCTGGTCTGTTGGAGAAGCCACATTTTCCAGATGTTTAGAAGGGAAATCTTCAGTGAAAGCAACACAGTCCAAAGTTAACAAAGTCTTTATCCAAACACACACAAACGCCCAGCTTCCAAGAAGTTGTTCTTTTTCCCGTCCGGTGAAAAACTGAGGTTGAGTCCTTATTCACGGCAGGGGATTGGTTCAGCAGAGGAGTCAGCGGGCGTGGTTAGTGGTGTTAATTACATGGTTGGAGAGTGATGGGTTGCATTTGACTTGTGTTTGTGTTTGAAAGAAAGACTGACGGACTGAAATTTTAAACGTTTCACTTTAGTTACTTTGCGACCGAGCAGAGAGGTTCAGGAATGTAACCCTCCACAGTTAAACTAGTATCTCCTCAGACTTTAACAACAGTTCAAAGGTCATGTGATGACCTCAGATAAACCCAACTTGACGTTAAATGGGTAACTCTATCGTTTGGGTCTGATTCTTAAACACACAGTGTTGCTACGCCCCTTGAGAAGCCATCAGTTGTCTGGCCCGGTTCACTGGCACAGATCCTGGTTGTGTAGTGTTTCCACTGTCCTGGCCCGGAGAAATTTGCCTGCTTCTTGGCCCACCAGCACCTTCCTGCTGCACCAGTCTGGCTTGTACTGCGCTGACTTTGTGCCAGTTGGACCTGCCTGTCCTGTAAATCCATCCATCCCCCTGCCGAAAGCTGTTCTAATTCTTGACCACAAATTCTCACCCCAAGATTTGCCACGCTCTCTTCCACAGTTTACCCAGCCTCCCTTTCTTTCTATCTGTCTCCCTCCTTCTCTTTTTCATTCCGAGCTGCTCCTTTGCCACTCTCTCCCTCTACGTCTTCCTGGCGTGGATCTCTTCTCTCCTCCCCATGTTTCCTCTTCTGTAAGTCTGCAAAAAAAAAAAAGTCGAATTCTTTCCTGGAGAGCAAAATGTAACCTCTATGTTGTCCTACACATTGCAGTGGACGTACATGAACCAAACACACACACACACACACACACACACACACACACACAGAGAGAGCCTTGCCACTGAGTGCATTGGCTGTGTGGTGTTGCCAGCTGGAACGTTTGTGTCTCTAATCACTACATGCAGTTCCATTACACACTCAACCGCAGGATTTCAAAACCACTGTCTCTCGGAGCTCCCCTGTATCTTCATCCACCCATTCGCGTGCCTGTTCATGTGCATGCGTTTATTGTTTACGCGTCTTTTATCTCTGAAGGAGACCGTTTGCCGACCGATGTGTAAACAAGCATCCTCAGATCAGTGAATCCAAGAGTGCACATTCTTATAGTTGTATATGCCAGGACAACTCGTTTTGATATGAAAACCACATGTGCTGATTGCAGTCCATTAAAAATTGTCGTAAATGATGATGCCAAGACATACTTGACATATTTCTGTAATCTGTTGGTGTAAATGGCTGCTGTTTCACTGTCTGAGGGTGTGTCAACACACAGTTGAATACCTTCTCAAAATACAGTAAAAGAAGAGATATAAGATCACAACCTTTGGGGTGTCTTCGGCCCCAACAACTCGTTCTCGTATGTTTCTTAACAGGTCTTTGAGCGTCGTGGCTCGAGCACGTAGCTTAGTGTCGGCTTGTCTATAATTAGTCGCTCTGTTCTAACGAGTTGTTTCTGAAGCCTAAAGCGAACCGCTGACCACCAGCTAGCGTAGCCTAGCCCACATTGCTAAATTAAAGAGAGCCTCAATCTTCAAGGCCACGCTTAGCTTGAGACTGCGCTCACAGACGGAGTGCACTTAAGTGAATAGTAAAACGTAAAAAAGTTCAGGGAAAAAAAATCAGCACATTTTTGTTTATTTCTGGTGTTTTGATGCACTATGTTGGATTTATATGCCTGGTGTTTCCTGTTGGTGTAGTTAAACAAATAAAAAAATGCCATTGTTATAATTGTTATAACCAAAGTTATATTTGCTTCACAAAACAAAAAAGAAGCTTGGTTACCAAGACCTAATGGTGACATTTGGTATTTGGAAAACTAGAGCCATAGCCATTATTGAACAATCAATGATAGGAGCACCTATTCTGTTCTTTTCACAGAGTATCTGTCTCATGCACTACTGTCAGAATATAGTGACACTTTGAGCAAATATGGCAAAACGGTATTTTTTATAAAAGTTACCAACTGAACCTTTAAGTGAAATGAGTAAATGTACTGTTTAATGTAAAGTAGCAGTAAACCCCCGACCTCTGCATCAATACCCTTATTCATTAATGCGGAGGCGCAGATCGCTCACTAACATATGTTAATATAGACTGTGGTGTACACGTTTCTGCCTGTCTATTTATAAGAGTAAAGGATCCCAGTGGTCTAAATAAAGGGGTTGAAGGACCAGCAGAAAGTGGGCCCATGCTGGTTATTCTTCCCACAAAACTCTGCATTGCCCCACTGAGAAGGAAAGCCACAACGCTAAAACCAAGCTTTCATGGAGTTCATGTGTTCTGGTTGACGACTTTTGAGTACTAAAGGCTTTTTAGGGAAACAGGTGGAAGAACAGACCGTCCTCCTCCGCACCGTTTCCTTATTAACCAGATGTCCTTTACTTTTTGGCTCCCTTTATCTCTTCTCTCCCTCATTGCCCTTATCTATTCTTTTTCTTTAATCGCTCTGACAATGTCATCTCCCAGACCAGAGTCTTAATGAGTGGGACAGATTCCTGCTTGTGTATTTATAGGCAGAGCTAAAAGCAACGTGACACATTGATTACAGGCTAGTGCAGACTGTCTAAGTTTGTGAACTGTGACCAACAGCATTTGGACAAAAATGATCATGAGTGACCACAAATACAGTTGGACACATGTACGAGCAGTGCTGTTGTGTGGTTTGGTGCTGACGTCTCTTGAATGTCAGTGACATACACGTTGAGGTTTCAAATGTAACTTGGATCCAGCTCTTACTGAACCGGTACGTTTAACATGAGGTGTGGATGCGCGAATAGTTAGGACAATGACATTTGCTTTTTTCGTTTTCTACTCCCATACCGTCTCAGTATTCAGCGCAATGTTCATTTTTCACACCTTCTTTTCGCGGAAAAAAAAAAAAGGTGTGAAAAGTTAATCCGTGCATGGCAGCCCGTGAGTGAATGCTCACTGCACGAACGCGATGAGCAAATCATCCCACTGCCCTCAAATGACAATGATCTGACCATCAGACGGTGTTTTATGAATGAAAGCCTAGTTCTATCTCGCCGCAGCTCTCTCTGTGAGCTAGTGTTTGGCCTGAATTTGAGGCTGTGCCCACGTTTCCGAGAGGCCAGTCAAGGGTGAGAGAGTTTCCCTCACCTTAACACCGCGCAGCTCTACCAGCCCCGTATTAGCATGAATCAACAGCGTTGGCGTGCGGATGCTGTGTTTGTTTGCCTCTGCCTTGCATTGCATGTGTACAGTAACTATATGTGTGTGTGAGGGTGAAGGAGAGCTCAGCAGGGTGCCTGCTGGGAGAGTACAGTACAGGGTTTCAGTGTGCTGCCCCTAACCAAGATGTGATATACTATGTAACCCTGCCTTAACACAGCAGAGGGAGATTTAGCACCTTCAACCCTCCCTCTGCCCCTAATAACAGAAACAGAGAAGAAATAAAGCGGCGCTCTGCTGGAACTACAGGAAACTCCGTTTTTGAAGAAAATGAAGTTCCTGATGACCCGATAATAGGTGTATATTTCTTCAATGCTTCTACTTTAGAGCTTGTGGTTTGGGTACCAGACAACAAAAAGAAAGTGCAAGAGTGGGCAAAGGAAAGATGAGGAAAATGTAGACAAACTCAGAAGCTCACTGTGCGTTTGTTATGACATTATTGAACAGCCTCTTTATCATAACCAGCAATTATGTTTGTCTATCTACACTAATTATAGAGTGGTTATTGAAAGGTGCTGGTGGTGGCATCTGTGTGGAGATACTGTTGGAGATGATGGGAAATTGAGTAATTAGAAGCCCCAAAAATCGAAAAGTTTGCCTTTCTTTCTTTCTTTCTTTCTTTCTTTCTTTCTTACCAATTTTGGGTCCTGACCCTAACTTTGGGAAAGACTGCTGTAGATTATACTGTCAGACACTTTTCATAAAGACTCAGTGTCAGTGCAGATGAAGTACTTTGTTAACAAAGCAATCAGGTAGTCCAACATGTGCAATTACTTAAGGCCTTTTGCAGGGCTCTGTTTTAGCCTTCTTTTCCTTCTAATTCAATCAGCAATGGAGCAAAGACGACTAGGTCATCTCTACATTTCCACTAGTGAGCTCCAGACAATTCAAGCCTCCGCTTATTAAAGACATTTTTGTCACCACGAAACCCCTGGGTGACGGAGGTAGTATGGATAAGACTTCCTCCGTTTCTCAAGCTGGATCATAATTCATGCTTCTCTATGCTGTTACATCACACAGTCAGTATGAATGAGTTAACTGAACTTCTGTTTATGTAGGAAGACGAACATGATGTGTATGCTTGTGTCCTTGTTATATAATTTGTGTCAAACACCTACGTAACTCGCTCGAGTAGGTGGCTGCTTTCATGTGTCCACGGTTTTCACAGATGTTATGCACCCTGGGCAGGAATCAACCTACAAGTGCTAATTGTATACTACCTGTACTTGCTCAATCAAGTCACTTCAACTCTCACATTACATCTGGTTCTACAAGCAAAACTCATTCATTCCCTCTTGTCTTGTAGTTGTTTTGGATGTGATTATTTCCGTTGCAGTTGGTCAGCGGTGCAGACTATGATTCACTTTGAGATTGTGCCGTTGAATGTGATTCATGGATTGATTTTAAAATGCCTTGATTGTTACTGCAGTATGCAGCCCGTTTCAAAGGCTTCATCTATAAATACTTTGTTGTTCTTGGAAGCGAGAGCTACCATCTGTTGCTTATTGCTCAGTTGTTGCTCTTCACTCTCTGCTCTCTTTCTGGCCACTGTGGTCCAGTGAAGTGCCAAATGCCTGTCACTGCATTATCACCAAACTGTTCAAACATTGCCGCTCCGTTCAGTTTGTTCACTTCAGTTGAATAAAACATTTTTATTTCCATATAGAAGAATCAGTTCAGTCAGGAGAGTTTGTATTGTATTTAATAAACATGTTCTAAATATGCAAGCATGATACGCGATACAAAAAGCTTGTTAAAGTTCTCTTCTTTCTTCACAATCACGAACATGTGCTCGACACATGGCAAATGCACTTTGTTTGGCACCTGATGAGGGTAGGGAAAGAAAAAAAAAGTGTTAGGAAGTTTCAGGAAGCACTGTGGTGATGTCATGGGGTACAAGGTGGTCTGTTGTAGACGCACATCCTGTGGCTTCTGGTAACGGGCACTGTAATATGTCCTTGCACACTGACACACACACACACACACACACACACATTTCTCCGTTTTCTCACATGCACATATGCACCTTTTTCTCTCTTCCTTTTCTGTCCTTGTTTTTTCCCCCCTCACACACCCAGGCACACATGCACACACCTCACTCTTGCATGCATTTTTTTTTGTCCTTCACACATCACACACACGTACTGTATCTTGAAAGAACTGAGCGAAAAAACAAGGGAGTGGCAGCGTCCCGGTCCAGCAGCGGTTTTACCTCGCACTGACCAGCGCTGCAGACCAAGATGGAGCCTGACAGCAGTTTACGTCAAATGCGTATTTATGTAACAGATGATGCAGGCACAGAGGCTACGTCTCCGCCACCATCCACTGTGTAATTAGTCAGAGGTTTGGGGTTTCGAGGACTCTGGTTATACATGTGAAAGCACACACATCTGATACATGCAGAGTACCAAGTTTACATTCACTTGCAGATATTTGAAATGCTTTTCGGAGTGCGCATTAGAAATGACTGCAGACACACACACACACACACACACACACACACACAAAGCCTGAACAACTAGACTGCTTCTGCTCAGCGCTGCTGTGTATGGAAAAGAGTCGAGGACAGGTGGAGAGGGAGAGTCATGCTTTGGAAGAGTTTATTTCTTCCAAAGTGGTAATTAAGTAAGTATTACTCAAATATGAGTCTAATGATGATGTATTAAGGCAGATGAAGTAAAGCATTTTTTACTTATTTAAATAAATCAGCTATTGAACATTTGTGGAAAACTCCCTGGCATTTGGGCACGATGTAGCTTCCACTAGTGTTGGCCTTGCGCCCAGTCTGATTTCCTGTCAGCAGTGAGGAGAAACATTTATGACTCTGGCACCTGATTTTCCTATTCTACAACACGTCTTCACCAACTCACCGACACACGAAAACATCAATGTGACAACACATGCGCAGCATTTGGAAAAAGCGCTGAGAAGCTCAGAACACAGCGGAAACTGCAGTAATGTCGGAATCCTGCTATCACAATGTCAAAATAAGCCAAAAAACGTACATTTTAGGTCATTTTCCAATATCACTGACGGATGGCCTACTTTAATAATTTCATATTACACAATCGGGAAGAACAAGCGCTGCGTGTCCCAGTCGTGTGCATAATTTAATGTCGCCCGGAAAAAGTTTCTGTTGTGTTTCTCTTGCAGCACCTTTCTGTTAAATTGGTGGAGATGTTTCTTCATTTGCTGCTGTTGTGTCTATTTGCATGTGTTTTCTTCACTTGCAGCACGTTGAGCTCTAAGGGCTTCCTGCCAGTTTATGGTGAATGTGGTATTTCTGAAACTTCCATTTCTACTATTGTGTTTGGGGTTTATTGTGGAAGCAGCTTTCCTACTTTGTTTAAAGTTTTTCACCTCCAGTTTATAAACTGTTGCACATCTATTATGCCGTTATAGAGGCTGCGTTATACTTTATTTGACCGACTTGGCTAAGACGTTTGGGAATTGTTTCCCAAATGATGATGATGATGATGATGATGATGATATTTTTGTTATATAGGCTGTGGCATTCAGATTTATATTTTTTTATACCCCAGCACATCAGAGTATTGGTTCTTCTCTTCTCTAATGGTCTAAACCAGGGAGAATGTGACTGTTGCAGAGGAACATATTGCAGCATTGCTTTTCATAATAAAAGAAAAACACGATTTAATGCATTTTTATAATGAATATGTGAAAGTTACTGTGGGATCTCAACAGTTTGAAGCATTTTATTATTCTTTATCAACATCAGATGGACTAAGATAGAAAAGAATACCAAAAGAATCCACTGCTCATATGCCTTGGTAATTGTCAGTGATGGTGGCTGACCTTCATGTGTTGCGTTAATATACCGTTTACCTGGAATTCATCATCTCTGTGCTGAAATCACACCTCTCTGTGTCAAATAGACATGTCATATAAAGGTCTATTGTTGGGGCCCATGAGAAAAGTATCGCGCTTCGGTGGACCACAGTCGCACATTGTGTGGAGCTCTCACTTTTTTCCCCCTGTGGAAATATTTTATGACATAGTCTCAGTTTTGACAAGGCTACCCAAGCTATAACAACTGCCCAGCTTTTTTTGGACTGTAAGACTCTCTCATGCCATTCCACCATTTCACTGAGCATCGCTGGTTTGTCCACCTACAGTAGTCTGCCCTTTATCTCTCCCAAATCTGTATTTTTCTCTTTAGGTGCCTCCCTCCGCCTTTCTTCTGTCCCTCACTCCAGTGTGAGACTTAGCACCACGCAGGCTCCCTCTATGCAGTCTGTTTGTTCTGCAGGGCCAAGCTGCGGCACCATCCGTCCCCGCCGCACTCGCCGGTGAGCAAAGTCTGATAAGGGCCGCTGCCGCAGAGACAGGCAGAGATTAGATGTTAGATTTGAGACGTGAGGCATCAAAAATAAATAGCTCTCCTGTTTGTGACTGTTTCACTCGCACGTGGTTGACACGTACACACACGGAGACGCACGTTGTTATGATTAAAGTCCTGTCGTAGCTTCTAACAATATACAGAGGAATGCATCTCCTGTCATCATCCATAATACAAGGGTCTTTCTCACAGCTGTTTGAGCCCCTGGGCCAACACTTCCTGTCGGGAAGCAATAATATCCCGTCACTCTCTATACGCAGTATACTGCTTAATAATAACAGCCAATAATCATCATTTTATGTTTTGTGTGAGCTCCTAATTTTCATTACCTTTCACAAATGATCAAACTACATATCATTAGACAGAGGAACACCCTGTTAATGATGAACTAGAATACATTTCAGGCCTTGTGTGTGTGCCAGTGCATGTACTGTATTTACAGTGCTGTATCTACGTCTGTTTGTGTGAGAGATTCTGGTGGAATCATTATGTTTTTTTCTCTGTTGAAGGCATTTCAGGCCATGGAGTAAGCTGGAGCTGCCAGCAATTCATCTTCTCCTGCTGACCTCCCCAGAGGGCTCAAAAACTGATTTGATAACAATTTGTTCCTGTTTCCCTCTCGCTGTCTCTCACTCTTCCCCTTTCTGTCCCTCCGCCCTGACTTTCTTTCTTTTCATTTCCTCGCTATGCTGCAGACTACAGCAGCTGCTTTTCCTGAATCTTCTGTCACATGACCAACCCAGAGGAATTCTGGTTCTCCGTAGTAATTCACTGGCTCTTTAAGATCTCTCCTTCATATGGTGCTTTTTTTTGACTTTCCTCACGCGGGGTCTCTCAGGGAGCAGGGCGGCAGGTGATTTACATTGCACACCACAGGCCTTCTACATGTGTGCACGAACGTCTGTCAGCGGACCTGTTTTATTTTTCTTGTAAACTAGAGTATAAGAAACCACAAGAAGGAAAAGTATGACATTTCGGGAAATGCTCTTAATTGCTTTCTTGCCCAAGAGTTTGTTGTTTTTGCTAAATATGAGGCTACAGCCAAATTAGCTTAGTTTATAATAAATACAGGAAACCGGATGGGACCAGTTAAAGTCCACTTACGTGCGCCTTTATATCTAAAAAAGTTACATTCAGAGGTTGGCAAATTTTTTGGAACTTTTGGACAGAGCCAGGCTATTTACCCCTGTTTCCAGTCTGTATGCTAAACTAAACTAACTGTCTCCTGGCTACACCTTCATATTTAGCACACAGACATGAGAATGGCGTGGACGTTAACTCATCGTAACTCTCAACAAGAAAGCTGTGTTTCTCAAAACGTCAAAACTGTTCCTTTAAGTTCTAATTCGCTCATTTGTGGACTCATCCCGGCTCCTCACAGATGTGACTGTTTTACCAACTATGTGTTTCATTTGTGCGTCCTTGGCTGTGGGGTTAAAGCGTACTGCTCTGTGCAACTGTGATAGAGCACAATGCAGGACTTCCAGATTCCAGGCTTTCTCAGTGGCTACATGCACATCCAAGCATGAAACCTTAAGCAAGCAGAAAGCTGACGTTCAGTGTGAAATATCACACAGTGGGAGAAATTTTTTTTTGCACTTGTGTGGAACAGTTAAACATATAAAGCAATGAATGGTATGTAACAGCAGGAGTTGCTCACTTAATGTTCATAATGGCAGCTTTTTGTTTTGTTCCAAGTGGAGGTAGAATAAGGACTAACATCATGACAGGCCAGGAAAAACACAAAATACATGTTAAGATTTCGCTCACCAACAGTCTGAAAATATCTGGTTTGGTGGTGATTGTGTAGCTAGTAGGCATGAGTGTGCACCAAGGTTTTGGTGTTTTTCCATATTTATCTATAGCTTGCCTCATTTGTGACTCAGCTGCATCACCGCTGAATCTTAAAACAAGGGTGTATATTGTTTACACTTCCCAGAACCGGCTGTTGACTGTTTTCAGTCGACATTGTCATGATGAAAGGAGTTGTAATAACATATTATGTAATCCTTTTTTGTCTGTCCAAATCCTCTATCCTTTTTCCTGCTCATTGTTACCAACAAGATCTCAATAAATGCTGGAGTTTTTTTTTTTTTGGGGGGGTGTTGATGAAAAAGGTGAACGGTCATATCAGATAGCATTTCACAGTAATGTAATTGTGTTTGGTCAGCACTGGGTTCCGTGGAGACGATGAAGAACAGGGATAAACAAGCTTGTGTTGCAAAAAAAAAAAAAAAGAAGATAGATTCTTTCATAAAACGGATTTAGCTGGGTTGAGGCTCAGGACCAAGGGAGCTGTATTGTACACAAAACAATCAAAGCAGTGTTTTTCTGTCTTCTTTCACTCAGGCAGGACCTTCTGTCCAATGCGCTGGACTAAGACTATTACAGTAAAAGTTCCACATAAGATATTGTGAGAACAAACACTTGCATTAACAACAAAATAATCATGTTCTTTATATTAATATTAATTATACTCCGTACCAATGCATGTAAAACACCAGTTTCACAGTTATAGTGTTGAGTAAGAGGAATTTACTGTAGTTGTTAGTCGAATCAGCCATTTCTTATTCAGAAAAATACTTGATATTAGAGCAATGATGTGTATTTGTGGGGAGAGAACATCTTGCTGGTGCTAATTGCGCAGCATCTCACAACAAACTGCTGAACTTTACTCTCTAAAATCATGAGTTTTCATTACAGTTCCAGTTGTGTATGGCGCACCAGTGGTGATTGGGTGTAGCTCTGGGGCCAAGCCATTTATGCATGATGCATTTCCACATCTGGCGTGTGTTTTGTGAGTTGAGAGCTGGTGCAAAGCGACAGAGGCTGAGTTAGTTGCCCAGTTGCGGTCTGTTTAAATGAGTTGGCTGCTGAAGTGTAACTGCTGCTGTTGTTGTTGTACGATGTTCTACCATTATTTATTTCTCTTATATTAGGATATTCAGAAATTACAAGTTGATGAGTGATTACTTCTCCTTTGGCTGTGTGGTGTCAGACATCTATTTCAACCGTTTGCCCAATTTTCTACTTCATGGCTCATTTCTTCATTTGAAAGCTTGATTTTCAGAAGCCGTCGGTGCTCACACACTGTGTGACAGCCTGCCAGATTGAGTGGGGTCTCACAAGGTCAAGATTCATACCTGTTTTTGTGTAGAAATCAGTGCAGAGAAAAAGGCGAAGTCACAGTGGGCGCAAGACCTAAATTAAATAGATTATACTGCAAAAAAACCCCGTAAAAAAATCCTAGAGAGCAGTCGCTGCTCTGTGCTGTGACATTTGATAGTGAAAGTAATTGAAATCCTCTTTTCCCCTGAAACTTTAAATTCAGGAACCCTGCCGCACCATGGCCCTTGGGCTTTAACCAGGTGATGCACCACTACTCCTCATGTGGTTACTTTATGTCTGACTTGATTTTATTCACTCTGCTGGGCATCATTCAGCCTCATCAACCGCCTCTTCACATTTTGAGACATCAAATGACTCAGCCGGGGTCTCGGAGACCATTTATTTCCTCAAGTGTGAAATCTACTGATGGAAGTTTGAGAGTGACAGTTAAAGTGCGTTATCCTCGACATAAAGTTTGAAATGCACTGGTGGCGAAATACAGAACCGGTCAACCGTTATCTAGAAAAACATGCAAGAATTGATTCAAATGTATTCATTACTTCAAAGTGTGTCTGTTGTGAACACTACGGGTGTCATATGGCATCCTTGTCAACTTAAACTCTGCTTAACCTGTTAACTTCCTTTAAAACATAACCATACAGGGATTCGCACGGATTCCTCATACATTATCCAAGTCTCTCTTGTTTCCTCTTTTCTTAACTTTAGAAATGATAGCTTTTCTTTTTCCGTCTTCCGCTAAGTTAGTCTTTTATTTATGGCTTCTGGGCTGCACAGCCGCCAGAGTCAACACTGCTTTGCTGGGTCATGAGTTCAGCGGTACTTCCCTGTCGCACAGTATACACGGTGGCAACCGCCGGTGTCTGCAAATGACATACTGACAGTCATCCTGAAATCTCCCAACCCCTGCACATTTCCATGCATGTGTGCACCTCCTACTCCATTCTAGTAACCAAAATGTTAGGGGAGCAATGAGTCCACAAATTAGTCGCCTTTCCAGGTTTTGGTTTTTGGGCACCTGCAATAACATGGCAACTGCAAAGCCTTTCTATTTATATCACAAAGCTGTCTGACCATTGTTGATTCCCGAGTGACTGAGGGGTGATGTGGATCAGGGCGTAGTGGGTGGAGACCCTGACCCTCAGCTTAACTCCCTTCTGTAATTAGGTAGATGGGTCGTGCTACAAGTCTTAATAGGGGGCCACTCCCTCACTGCAAATCAAAGGGTTGGGTGACCACACACACACATTTCACAGACAAACACACACAGAAAAGCTTGTATGTAACCCATACACACTGACTTTGTTTGCATATGTTCTCCATTATGGCACAAATGTTTAGTAAGGACTGTAACCATAAACATGTGTCTAGTTAACTGGGTGTGTTTCACACAGCTGTATCAGGCAGGAGTTATGTAATTTTTCGACTGCAGTGCTGACGGTCATAAAATATCTATCTGTCTCTCCCCTCTGTGTTTAATTTAAAAACTACGCTCTATATTTCTAGGTCAGTATAGGGAGTTGACGCAAGCACACACCTTCCATTCTCTGATTTTCTTCTGCGGTGGATTCAGAAACTACAGCAGGATGTGGTTAAGGATGAGAGAGTTCAGTCTTCACAGTCTGTGGAACCTGTAATCTGGTTTTACATACTTGCAGAACATTCCAGGACAGCTGCTCTGTAACCTTCCATCCCCTCAACTTCAACACTGCGCCTATCCTTTTGGCCGTATTCTCCACAGCCATTCCTGTGTGGTTTTCTGCTCCCACCTCGGCCTATTCTGAGATGTGTTCTTTCCTAGGCTCTATTTAGCTAGGTCGGCAATTTCACGAAGCAAATGAAATGGTCTATGCGCTAAATACATGTTTATGAAATTCGCAAAATTACTGTAACATTCCTGAAGCAGGCCAACACCAAAGGGAAAATTCCAAAGACCTGAAGGAATTGTTCTGGGCTTGATGGGTTATTCCCGTACAAACGTAGAGATCTCTATATACCGTAGCTTTCTTTGGTTTGAAATGAACTATGTCACAATATAATCACAACCTTTTTCAATATTGCCAAAATACATTTCTTACAGACCAAAGCTATGTTTTCACCATGCCAAAGAAGATGTATCCCGTGACAGTATTCTGCTCAAAAACACAAATGTGCACTTTTTTCAACATCACATTTCTTTCTGCACTCGCTTATTCTTGGCCTGGCACCAGACCTCTGGATTGTTTTCCACATCTTAGATTTTTCTCAGTAATTCAAACAACCGAGCTAATTGGAGTTTTATAGGAGGGATTAACAATGTCATCTTCCTGTGCCAGAGCCAGAAATATAGCGACAGAAAAATTGCCATGAAAATAGCTCCAAGCGTGGGTGAGACTGATTCAGCTGTACAGGTTGTCGTAAGTTGACTCTCTGAATTAACAACAAACACATGACTCATTTTTTTACTGGAGAAAAAACCCAACTCAGCTAATGAGGTGACAAATTGATGTAGGTGGTAATTTGCTTTAACAAGTTCCTGGACAGGGCCAGCGGCTTGCCTTGTTTTATTTTTTTTTATTTTTCTTGTGTTGGGTGCTAAAGTTTAATTGGATGCTTCCACTTGTATAAATACAGGGTTCATAGTTAGTGTGCACATACAGTATTAAGGATATACAGTAGAAGTTTGACAGTGGCTTGTTGTGGTGTGAGTAGAGCAATGGGGTCCTTCACCACATTCACAATAATTACATCCTGTTGGACGAAAATTATAGAAAATAACAATAATGGCAATAATCAGTTTCACATTTTGTCCTGGCACATAAATAACATTGCTTAATATTTCAGCTTGTACAGTATTACTTGTTTGTGTTCTTCAGAAAATCCTATCCTGTATAGAGACGTCTTGTTGTGCAAATCATAGGCTGCTATTTGCTACACAGTTTTTCTTAATTTCAGTGAAGACAAAACCCTTCGAACATCTATTGTGGGAGTAAACACCCACTTACAAAGTGTTGTTGTTGTTGTTGTTATCCCTAAATGGCACAGATTGTACGTATATAGCAAGTACCACAGTCTGCTTCATATATGCTTTAACAGTTGTGGGTGTTTTTTGTTTTATTCGTTTTAGTTTTTTTGACGTTTCTGGGTAATATATATAGACATATAAATAGAAATGGAATGATTAACACTAAAAAGCACTATGGATTTAAGTTGTTCATCTTGCAGTATTGATTAGATAATTGTACTTAGGAATGGTTATGCATCTGCTCTTAGCCCGGGGCGAGTCCATGGATCTTGTGACACAGTAATCCAATTAACCATTTAGCCACAGTTCCATGCATACCCACACTCGGGTTAGTTTCTCCTTCAATCACTCACACGCACACATGCACGCAAGCACACACACACACGCACACACGCACACGCACGCACACATACGATAAACATAAAGATGTTCAAAGGTGACACTGACTTTTGTTCAATTTGTGAATTCTTCCCTCACTTCTTAAGTGAGCCCTTTGCCCTCTCCTACTTAACAATGTCTCCACTTGACCATTCACGACCTGCGTATTCTTCGTAAATACATACAGACAGGCGATTAAAAAATCTACTTCAAGTGTTTAGTAAGGCGTTGGGCCACAGCAGGCTGCCAGAACAGTTTCAGTGCTCCTTGGCATAGATTTTACAAGTCTTTTTTTACAAGAACTTCACTTGGGAGATTAAATGTCAGCCTTCCAAAAGATATTCCCTGCTTTGGTGTTTCGATGAAGGTGCAGAGAGCCCTCTCCTATCTGACATGTTGATCCAAAATCTAGGTGCACGGTGGGATTAAGAGACAATGGGCCCCTGGGCACAGACATGTGAGAGCCCCCGCCCACATTTTTCACAGTTGTTTTGCAGGAATCTTAACCCTGAAGTTTTGTTGTTGGTTAAAACAATTCTGTTCATGGTTGGGATGAATGGAGGCTTACAGTAATCGTTTCTCCAGATCTACAATGACACACCTCTCCACCACATGTGTGCCAGACTTCTTCCTGTCCGGACCGGTTCAGTAATCTATCTGTTCCACTCAATGCTGCAGCCTCTTTTTATATCAGGCAGACATCATGATTGTACTCATCAATTGTGTCATCAAAGAGTAGTTTTCTGTATAACTAGTTTAACACAGAGAACATTTGGTAGTTAATTACCCAATTTGAAATTTCAGAGATTATTTCAAGTTTATATTTGGTTACACAAGGATTAGGTCGTGTTATGTATTGAGTCTTATTTTGAGTATAAATGTTACAGATGTGTACTGTATGGATGTATTTTCTGGTATTAAAGTATTGTTAAAAATACGAATGGGGACCCCGGGAACAGCTGATAGGGATCTAAATACACAAACAAACAACATCCAGGCAAAGGTGTTCAACGTGGTTGATATCTGAGGAATGTGACGGCCATAGCATGAGAGTCACATCATTTTCATAATAATATAACCATTCAGTGGACACATATTTCCTTGGAGCATCTGCACTTGTTTGTGTTAAGGAAATGCTAAATGCAGTGCTGGTTTTGAATGTTAGTCCTGTGTATTTGTACACACAGATGGAGCAGTGTGGGCGCCATAGTTATCAAACCATAGATTGGTAATAAATCATGTAAACATTTGGAACATAAAAATGCAGCTGCCACAAAGTACAGTGTGAGGTTTCGCGGGCTGTTAAAATATTTCTTAATCAAGCCAAAGAGTCCCATGAAAGTGTCATCGCCCTCGCTGACTTCTGACAGTGACTCCGAGGACAGCGGGGTCGCTGTGTACAGTACGCCGAACAGTGGCTCTTCAAGTTCATTTCCCTCTGTCTGTGGGTGGTGCGGGCGGAGGGCAGCTGTCAGCTTTTACGAGCCTCGTTCCCTGGAAAAAAAATGTGTTCCAATCCCTTATCTAAAACGGTAATGAGAAGCACAAACGGGAGGTGGGGAGGGGTTGGAGGTCGTGGGGGGGGGGTGGGGGAGGGGGGGGGGGTTTGTCCGTGATGGATGACAGAGGAAGGAACAGAGATGCCTGCCTCTCTGTATCCTCGCCTTGCCATGACCTCAAATGCTCCGGAGAAGAGCTGCAAATCCCCCTTAGCATTCCTCAGGAAAACTGCTTAAAGTCATGAAAGAGAGACAAAGCCATATGCAAAGAAAAGATAGAGAGAGTCTAAAAGACACGCCAGGGTGAGAAGAGTGCTGCTGTGTCATCCAGTTCGTGATAAATGAATGAGGCACAACACGTAGAAAGTCAAGCAGGTTCTACGTGTGTGTGTGTGTGTGTGTGTGTGTGTGTGTGATATTGTAGGAGAGCCAAACAGAGGCAGATTGGATCTCAGTGTAAGGCAAATGACTTTAAAGCTTACACACCACTATCTTAAGTATAAACAGTACTTTGAAAGTGATACAATACACTTCCAGAACAATCACACAATAACATCTCTAAGTGGGAAACTTTGGCTGGCTATATATTATTGGGTGTGTTCATTCTTTCTATCTATCTGTGTGTTGGCACAACGAGAGATTTTACTGTCACGTAATTGTTCTACTCTCTAACTTAACTCCCCGCAACGCACTCCAATTTTTCTTCCTCCCTCTCTCCTGGGCGAGCCACCTGAATGTTGTAAATGCGATGGGAAGCGATGCGTCTCTGTGTGTCCGGGTGGACCAAAGAAAAGACAGCTGTTTGAAGCCAGGATTTGTATTTGAAGAGTGGGCAGAAAAGCAGGCACAGAGCCTAAGTGTGGGGCAGCCTTCACTGAGCTCCATTGTTCCCTCATGAAACAGCTTCACAGTGTTCGATATATACTGTACGAACAGGTTGTAACTCTCTTTGTGACATCTGCAGACTTAATGCAGAAGATCTACGCTGTTTTCTGTGGGTGGAGTGAAGTGCCACCTGTTGTTTAATGCAGCTTCAGAAACTGTAGGGTGTGGCTCGGGGACACATGCGGAGTGGATGAAAGTCGGACGAATCTGCACAATAAAATAAAAATAAAAAGCAATATTTACTCAGATGGTAAAACGTACAAGAGAAGAAGAAAAAAAAAGTGAAGCGCATAAAACCAATATACGACACAGCATCTTGCTCACTGTCAATGGGAGAAGCTAAAACTTTCATTATTCATTTTTAAAAAAAGACTCCTACTGTTTATGTTCTTGATAATGATATTTAAATAGAAACGGACTTGTTTTGGTACTAATTTCCCCCCGTAAAATTAAGACTAAATAAATAAAAAACACTAAATTAATTTAAAGAGGATTCAAGAGCCACCAGTATTTCGAAAACCAAAAAACTACCAGGCATGTGTCAGCTAATCCAATGGGTTTTTAATGGATTATGTATTTTGTGGGGTATTCTTTCGACCTATAAATAGACACTACACCCCTCAGTTTATCTGAAAAATTCCAAACAGTCAAAATCATTGTATTTGGACATCCACGCCTCATTAAATGGGTATATTGTTTGACTGAGACGAGCAAAGACACGACTTTCTTTCCTACATGTACTTCGGGGAATTGCCATCGCATTACTTTCTTGCGAAGTAAGAAAGTGCTTTCTGCAGCATGTCATCCTCTCGACACTTTAACATCTTTGGGTTTATCAAACTGTCACACACACACGCTGCACTGTAGGTATTTCACAATCCTAACATGTGCACCCTCTTGTCTTTGCAGGTGAATCCACATATCTGGATGACCACGGACCTCCTGCTCCAAAAGTAAGTTTTCCTCCCTATCTCTCGATGTCATTTCCCATTTCTCTCCTTCTCCTCTTTTATCAAATGTTCTGCTTTTTTGACCTTTCATTTTTTTCTCCCCTACCCTCTCTGTCTCTGATGTGCTGCCCTGCGTTTCCAAGCCAGTTCAGTCCAGTCAGGATAAGGGTTAGGTCTGTGTGAAAGATCTGCGTGCAAACTCTCTCTAAATACCAACTAGACCTGGCTTCAGTGCTACAGTAATGCTCTGAACACACTCTCTCACACACACCAGACACAGCGCTGACACAGAGGCCTTGTATTCATCCAGCTGCACGTCTGCATGACCATCTCTCCTCTATGCTCCCTCTTTCTCTCCCTGCCAACTTCTTTCTTCCCCCGTCTGCCCCTTGTTCATTATCTCCTTCTTTAATCAATCACCACCTCATTTTCACCTCATTCCTCGGCCATTTGATCCCCCTCTTCGTCAGTACTTTTTTTTTTCTCTTTTCTGATCGAAGAGTCGCTGGTGTTTTCCAGGTCTGGGCATAGTATTTAGCACTTGGCTAACCTGAGACATTTGGTCTGGTTACAGGTTTGTTTGTGGCTGATGTGAGCAGCTGTTCAGTTAGGTCACATCTGCGCTTTGTTTGTGAGTTGCGTTTACTTTGAAAAGCCTGTTCTGGCCACGAAGCCAAACCAGGCGACCACGGCGCTTGTTTCATAGAGATAACAGTGAAGTGTTTGTTTTTTTTTTTTTTTATGTAAAACAAACTGTGGCTGACTGGAACACTGTAGAGAAGTTGTTGTAACTTTTTCCTCGATACCAGTTGTATACTTCCAGGGAAAATCATCTGAACAAACCTTTTATGATTCACTCACAACAGACTCACAGTGCCAGTTTACTTTATACACACTGTCCAGGCCAAGCTCTCAATATTATATGGGCTTGTAGAAATGTAATGGAAATTAAGTTTAATAAATCACAAATAGTTTCCATCATTTTCACATTGAAGATAGAGCTTAGAGCGTAACAGCTTGACTTTGTCCTGAGGCAATTCTGAACGATTCTGAGTATTTACATTACTATACAAACACAGAAGCTCTGGAATTCATTTTGACATGGAAAATGTGCGATTTTAACGGAGGGGAAAGTCTCAGAGAAGCAGAGGGGCCTGATAAAGATGAATTTACTGTATGAGGTATTTCTGTAGCTTTTGAATAAGACATGTTCCTATTTAAATGTCGTTTAGTAATTAAAACAGACATTGATGTTGATACGCCCATCTGGATCACCTTTGGTTATTACTTAAGGACTCACGACAATAAGCTTTACGAGCAGCAACTTTAGTTTTTATGGACTTTTTTGCACCAGGTTTTTTGCCTCTCAGGCGACATACAGTACTGGTTGCCCTATCCTGAGGCTGGTGGAGCTTGTCGGGCTCTCTACACGGCCTGAAGAGCTGCAGACACTATTCAGGGCTGAAAACCCTCTTGCCATCTGCTGTATAATTTAAATTTAAATTTAAATTACAGTGATTATTCTCCTAAACTGAGCCTTGAATTGACCATTAATCATAGAAAAGGCAGTAAAGGAGGTTTAGTAATATATATAAATGATACAACAATTCACATACAATCTAAAAAAAATTGAAATGGTCTACTTTTATTGCGGAAGCCTCGCCGAGTTCCTGATGTTTGAAATCAATCAACTATTCGTTCTCTGCCTCTTTTCCCTCTGATCCGTACGACCTGAAATTTAGTAACTTTAAAGGCTTTATTAATTACATGCAGTCTCCATAGAAACACACAAGGCTGACTGTGATTAGTCATCATCTCATCTCCAAGACAGATGATGCTAATGCCATGTCAGTGGCAAGCGCTACATCAACCACATCTCTCATTATCTTTTTTTTTTTTTTTAAGTACCGCTGCAGCTGAGATTGATCTTCTATTTCAGCAGAGGTCGGTCGCATTTGCAGCGTGTGCAGAAGGCTGGGGTTCTGTTAAATGTAGGGAAAGATTAGAAATTGAGTCGAAAGCTCAACATAAATGAGAGCGTATGGAAAAACCGCACAGCTCTCAAAATAGAGTTATGAATCTTTATGTGTATGAAAGCATGACAAGAATGTCCCATATACATTTTTACACGTGTAAAATGTGTTTCTAGATTTCCCTTTATAGACCACATTTCCCATCATGTTTTTTTTTCCTTAATTCCTTAATTGCACATAATGTAAAACAGCACAGTTTATAGCCACCATAGTGTTATTCTACATAATATTCTCCATCCACTACAATTCTTAAGGCAATGCCAGAAGGTACGTTTTTTTAGAGGAACTTAAAAAAGACCAATCAAATGAATTTTGTTCTAAAGAAAGAAAAAGCAATACTGAAGCCCTTTGAAAAGTCTCTAAAGAATTGAATATGCTGGATAAGTTCTGTTGAAGTTGTGAGCTAATATTTTCCATAATAACTGAAACCAGAAGTCAAAGCAAAGACATTTGCACTCAGAAATATTCTAATGCGCAACCTGATGTCCATGCAAGCTTGGCAGATTGTTGGTTATCCACGAATAGCATTTCGATCTCCATTTGTCACACATCTTAAGTTTCTGTCTTCAACAAGTGTAAAGGAGCGGGAGGAAATATAGTCAAACTTTCCCATTTCCTCTCAGCCATTGAAAATCAATTCATCTTCATTCACATAAACTTTTTGGATGGAAACTCCGCTGTCACAGCTACTTAGAGCAGTGAGACTCCCTCGCTCCTTCTCTGGTTGGGAGTGCAGATGAATGGATAGATCATTAATAACAGGAAGTGCTGAGGATCTCTACTGTGCCCTGAATGAAACCTTAACATGCTGCTCTCCACTCAGCGTGGGAAGAGTAGTTGACAGTAGAGAGCAATGAGCTGAGAGCAGCGCTGACTAAAAGCAGCAGAGTGCAGGTTAGCGGTGACGTACTGGTGTTGGTTTCCACGAATTGCAGCAGGAGGAGGGTTGAGTATGTGTGTGTGTGCGCGCTGGTCCTAACATGTGGCGAACTCGCACATGTTCTCAAACTTGCTGTTGTATTATTGAAGGTGGCAGAATGCTGTGGGTGGTCAGGCCATGAGACAGAGACGATAGTTTACGCGTGTTTGTTGAACTGATATAATGTCTCTAAACAGAATGAAGCATTTGGAGGTTTCCGGTGCAAGTACGTGGGCAGGGTGTTAGAAAAGAAAGGACAGTGTGAAAGTGGAAGAGGGAGCGTAAAGGAGAGAGGAAAAGCTACAGGACTTCTCGATCTCCTCAATGGCTGCTGGATATCGGCTCGCCACCATCAGAGCTGTGAATATCAAAACAACAGGCTGACTCTGTGGGGTCGGAGCGCCCAGATCAGACACAGGGGAAAACAGCCCTGTTACATAATGCATTTTTTCACCGTGGATCGACTATTGACAGAATCCCTTACTGGCAGACACTGCGAACATTTCTCACAGCGTGCATCAAAAACCTTAGCTCCACGGAGTGGGAACAACAATAGCACAAACTGAAAGGTCGCCCTTTCATTGCCGTCAATGCCGACGGGAGACTTGGACTTTTGATGGCATCTGTGATGTTATTCTTGTGTTATACAACACCAGGCTTTTAGAGGTCTGACACAGACATTTGTCATCATATCAGCGGGGAATGGTGTCCTGCAAAAAAACACTGCATATATTTCGTCCGGCTCATTATAGCGATAAGCTGAGAAGTCTGTAGTTACTTGGCAAATAGAGAGGAATGTTGTACAGCTGTCCAAGAGAACCATCTACTATTTGATCAAATTCCTTTTCCCAGTGAAACTGCAACCAATGATCATTCTTTTTTTTTTTTTTGGTGTTTTTTTTTATATATCTGATGTATAAGATTGCTTTACAGTAAGTGATGACAATGTTCCAGCAAGTGACACAAGCTGAAACACGCCTGTCAACACAACTTGTGTAAGCTTGTAAAAGCACAGATAGAGTATCACCTTGTGAATTGTTTTTCATGCACACCCTCCCTCATCCTGGGGCAAATGTACCCACGCATCTTGTTTTCACAATATGTCAAACCGGTTCAATCTGTTATGAAAATGCTCTGAGTCTGGGAAAAGCAAACAGTGAGTGGGATCCATACCTGTCTGACTTGACTGTCATCAGACCAATACTGTAATGTTCTGTTCCACCTGGTTTCCACTCTCCCTCTTTGACTTCTTTGCTCTCTGGCCTGTTGTTACTTTCTCTTTCTTTCTACTTGGCTCTGGCGAACATTCAGAGAGGCTCTCACTGTTATTACAGAGCCTGCGCTTGGGTGGGACTGCTGCTTTTGGAGGGGACTAGACAAAATCAGCAAGTATGTGTGTGTGGCCACGCTGAGCTCTTTGCTGTGGAATCTACTTTCTGCAGCACCACAGCGAGAGAGGATTGAGATAAACTAAAGATTCAAGATCATTTCATGGCACAATGGATAGAGGAACAAGCATGTTACGGAATCATCCGGTAACAGTCAGTCACCCAGACAAATCTAAAACTAGGCCAATTTGTTCGTAAACTAGCCACCCCATGAGCCAATGAGCTAGTTAATTCAGTCAGACTTGCTTCCAAACACACAGTCTGTCAGATATCCAGAAACTCCCCCCAGGGAAAAGCACAATCACCATTCCAGACTGAGAATGTCGACAAGAATTTATCACTGCTGCATTTTTTCCTACCATCTGATTTACATGAAAGCTTTATTTGAAGTGACGAGAGAGAAGGGTTTTCAAGGCAACACAGAACTGATCTACCTTTGTTTTGTTTTTTTTGTAGTAGATCTCTATCACTTTTTTTTAAAGAAATCTTCCAGATGTCTTTTGGGTGACCTGTCTCCCTCTCTCTCTCATTCTTCCCTTAATTCCTTTAACTGGCCCCCGTTTTCTGTCACTCGCTGTTCTCACTGGTACATTCGCTCGGATAGCCTTCATTCTTAAGGGGCCGCTTGTGTAAACCGTGCAGGCCCTGAGGGATAATTGCCAAATTAGTGCATTCTTGCTGCCCTTGTGCAAAAATGAGTCTCATGTTCAATACGCAATGTCGGCCTCAACTTCCTCTTTCTTGCGTGCCAAGATTTATTGTCACAAATCTGTTTTTCAAAGGGGAGCAACGTTTTACGCTCACATCCACTTTATTTGAGTCTGTGAATCATGGCTGAGCTCCTTGTTTAATTGGTGAGTCATGAGGTGTGTAAATGCACATGCTGTAGCTTGTGTGTGTGTGTGTGTGTGTGTGTGTGTGTGTGTGTGTGTGTATGTGAGAGAGAGAGAGAGAAAGAGAATATGGTGCGGGGTCAATTGAGTCCAGCCCCAAAGGTCAAAGGTCAAAGGTCGCAGGAAAACAGGCGAGAGAATCCAGCCACACTTTGATTACTCAGTTCCCCCCCTCTTTGTCTCACTTATCACACTTTGTGTCTTTTCTTTACCGCCTTTTATGGCCAGTTTTGATCGACACTCTGGTTCCCTAAAACATGCGTTTTGAATACAGTAGAACAAGAATCAGCACAATTCATATCGTAACAATAGGTTCCTTGACACCAGTGAGAGTACGTTTTATTTTCTTCCATTCTATTTATTTTCTTCTGTGTATGTGTGTTCGCAGGTGCTCCCGTTCCCCAGCCAGGTGGTTTATAACCGTGTAGGGAAGTGCGGCAGCCGGACGGTGGTCATCTTGCTGAGATTACTGGCTGAGAAACACCAGTTCAACCTGGTCTCCTCGGACATCCACAATAAAACACGCCTCACAAAACATGAACAGGTAAGGTCAGAGCTTTTATGATATTTTGTAATTCATCCATTATGTGGTTGACACAAATACATGGGATAAATGGGAGTCAGATATGGGATTCATTAGAATGATCTGCCTTAATTGCCGGAGCTCTTGATCACATCAAATGATCTTCATCAGATCATGGAATCTGCCCAAATCATTGAAATATGGATTTCCACGTTTATGTTTTTACATTGTCATATTCTTGTGCTGTATTCTATTTGTATTCTAATGCTATTAACATATGGGAAATAAAACAATAGTAAAATTAACTTTTTTATTGTTTGGGTCCCTATGGTTATCAGATCCCACTTCTGAAGCCATTACTTTATGCATTCATCATCTCTGTATAAATATTCAGCCAGGCCTGAATCACTTAACTTTCATTTAAACTTCTTCCAGATTCAAATCAGCTGCTGTAGTCAAATCCTTAAAGAAACAAAAAGCCCCCCCAGTAAACAGTAGGTAACACTTAGTGTATTTGGAGAAAGCTTAATTGATTTGTAGTTTGCACTTAACTGTGTGGTCACTGTGAACATAACAGCAGCAAGGGCTTATTCGGTGTTTGTCTTTCATTCATTGTAAGAACAAGGCTGAAGAATGGGGAATCTCCTTTTATTACTTCCTGAAATATCTTGAGGACATGAGTGCTGGCTTTACAGAGGAAAAACTGCTTTAGTTTAAAAAACCGCAGCCTTTTGAGGCACAGAAAAGTGCTGCCCTGTGCCAGTGGGAATGCCAACGCAAATGGTAATGTGTATAAAGAATTTCTAAATGGCTCTGATTTTCTGTGATTAAACATAATCTTTCACTTATGAGTTTTTTTTTTTTTCACTAACCCCTGTTTACAGAAAATAAACAATCAAATAATGTAAATAAAAGATTTTCCAACTACGTTAGGTTCTGATTTACTGGGCACTGTGTGTTTTGATGCAACCATGACTCTCCACTGTAGTTCCAAAACATGCCCCAGTTTTGGAAGGATAGAGCAACAACTGTGAAGAAGTTGAACTGAGCAAAATTCCAGCGGTGGAGGGAGTAATCAATGCTCAGTGTAAAAATACTCCACCACCAAGTAAAAGTCAGAGCATTCACATTTTGACGTAGGTAGAAGTAGGTTTAGAGGTCGCTTTTACCACCATGCTCTAGAGATGCTGCTCTGTAGTTGACCCTGACTTTGACATTCCCTGATGGGGGCCGAAGAAAAGAAATTCCTCATTGACCTCAATGATTTTCAGCAGCAGAATAACGCGGACACATTTGCAATATTACAACCTGCATTTGCACTCTGCTACATATTTATCACATGTTTAACGTCTGTTCATCATCTGTATATTGTAGTTTATAGCATCACTCAATGCACTTTTTGTATATAATATAGCACATTTTTGCACTTCTGATTAGACACTAACTGCATTTCAGTGTACTCTGCACAATGACAATAAAGTTGAATCTTATCTAATGAATCTTTTAGTTGCTCTGAATCAGCGCAAGTCCAAAGCTTCCTCATATGCACTTCTGCTAATAGCCTTTCCCACTGATGCAATTCCTCTTTTAGTCATCAGGGTGAGAAAGTGACCTAACTCTGTGTTTGTGTGGGAGTATTTTAGCAATGACTCACATCCTCATATGACGTTATTGACAGCCCCCTTTAGGGATAAGCTACTGCTAACCACTTTTGAATTCTAAGCAGATGCTAAATTGATGTACCGTTACTGACCGATTTGATGTAAACGTTAAGCCTATATTGAAACAGCTACTTGTTTATCCATTCATCAAAACCCTGAAATGCTGGCTGCACACACAGCGGCAGAACACTATTAGACTCATTAATTCTCTGGACATAAAACATCTCTGTGAATGGTCCCACGCGACGCTCCTCAGAAAGAGCGTTCCAGTGTCTGTGCAAAGGGGGCTCTGTTTAAGAGTGTAACTCTGTGCTTGTGTTTGTGTGTGATTCTGTGAAGCGTAGCTCCGTCTTTGTGTGTTTGTTTTCGTGTGTACTTCTGTGTGTGTTGACTTATGCAGATCCAGACGCGCGTCGCCCTAAGTTTAGAGATGCTGGTCTCATCAGTTGTGGTTCTGGCTTGAGTCTGCAGTTTCTTTGGACTGTTTTCCTTCTGGCTCTCCCAGTGGTCTGCTAATGGGTTTGCCCAGGGTTGCTGCCTCGTGTGCACGTTGCCAAAAAGTGAAGGTGCCTTTTTTTGTCTGGAACTTTGAGGAGCTTTCGCAGATTTGTGGCGTACAGTGACGCATCTGTCCCTTTCAGTACAGGGGGAACAGGCTCAGTGGGAGAGAGAGGTTTAGGACGTTTCCTGGAAGAAAAAAAAACTTCCTTAAAAACCTCCAGGAACAGAAAGACAGCATATTTATTGTACGTGTGTCAGCATTCATGTGGGATCCTGTTTCCTCCCTCTTACCAAAAACATTAACCGACAGAGAGACGCTCTACAGCCGTGAACCTGGAGTATTTGCATCACACAGCCACAGATAAGCAAATACAAAAATATGACTTGCTCCAGTACAAACAAAGATTGTAAACAGTTATTCCCTTGGAGCATCTCACCAGCTACACTCAAAGCAGCAGTTTGCCTTCGGTCACTTGCACAGAATTAGATTGACTTCTAGAAGAAGTTGGAATTTGGTTAGAACTCTCTGATTTCTTTTCTTTAATTGAGGATATTTATTACAGCTTTTACTTCCTGTGTTCTGTATAAAGACATTTTAAGCAGATCCAAAAGCTTTGTTCTCTAATATCTGGCCTGATCATGTGGAGTCTGGCCTCCATATTTGTCTTTACCACAGGTGTTGATTATTTACACTTTTTGAAATATTTGAATGAGATACATATTGACAAATTTAATTTAGTTGAATGCAGATCAGTAGTTGTAGCTTTTAGTGGTTTTTGGCTCTTCCTCCGTTTCCCCTGATGAGCCCTATGTGGGCGCCACGGGGGCTCAGGAGGGGGGGGGGGTGCAGGTATGCCTGGAATCTCAGACTGTCCTCCACTTTCCCTCTGTCTCCCTGCAGCTCTCCAGCTCTCCCTGGTAAATGAGAGGGGGTCTGGCCAGACAGACCAGAGGGGTGGGTCAGAAAATACACACACACAGACACACACACGCACACACACACACACACACACACACACACACAAAGTCACCAAATGTGCCAAATGTGTTGAGGGTCTGCACATCAACCTGGGTGCGGGGGAGGGGGAATCAAGGGGTAAACTCTGGGCTAATTGGTCCAGACTAATGGCCGAGGGGGGTAGTTTGCAGAAAATAAACTTTTTTTAATGTAGAATCTAAATGGATTAATAGAGACAGATCACGCAGTAGGGAACCAGAGTGGTGAATTCATTTCTAAAGCTAATGAAAGTTTAAAATGTTACATTTTACACAGAAGGTGGAAGCAGAGGGAATGGAAATGTACTGAGTTTATAGAGAAGAGGGAGGGTGTTAAACCCAAATCTGACTGGGGCCTCAGATTAACTTCTCTGTGTACATAAACAAGTTTACATATTACTGTTGCTGACCAAATAGTCTTGCAGTGACGTAACAGGTGCCTATGCATTGTTTATGACAGCAGGACATTCAGTTCCTCGGATGATCAACGCACTGCTCGAAAGCTCTTTATATAAAAACAGTATATGGTCTAAAAAAAACAGACAGCTAATACAGATAAATATTTGATATCATTAAGGAAAAAACATTGATGGCGCTTAGGTAAAGTAGTAAGCATTGATTTGAGAAAATATTTTTAGTAGATTGAAGATATGAAGTGGTGCATTCATTCATTTTTTTCAAATTGATTTATTTTAATGATTTGCTCCTCACATAAAGAAATAGAAAATAAGAACAAAAAAGTCTCCGGTTGACAGTGTGGCTCAAGTCTGTCAAGTCTCTTAACTCAGACAAATGTGTTCAATCGGTTCTTCTTCTTCTCTCATTACGTGAGGTGCTACTGTACCGCTCTCCACTGAGGCAACC
Organism: Bovichtus diacanthus; assembly: GCA_943590825.1. Taxonomy (NCBI): domain Eukaryota; kingdom Metazoa; phylum Chordata; class Actinopteri; order Perciformes; family Bovichtidae; genus Bovichtus; species Bovichtus diacanthus. The sequence continues at coordinate 2,627,416 of CALSBV010010705.1, read as the reverse complement.
AGACTCTTGGTGCATGTAGATACTGTTACCAAGGAATCCTTCATTGATAGTGTTTTGGCTCATCCAGTTGCTCTCTTGAATCTCCCCTGGAAGCCATGTCAGGGAATCACAGCAGACTTGCACTTAGAATTCCTCTGCAATGCACAAGTTGCACATAGTCTGCCCTAAAAGGTATAAATGGAGAAATACTGAACTCCTAACCCTGCTCTTCTCTGGCATCGGATTTCAACATCATGTGGAGTGTGGACTCCACGTAGACTGTGTCAAGCTGTCACACACAATTGAATGTATTATTGTATTTATCTGGCAGAAGGTCCCTTGCAGTTTTCAGATCCATATACTGTAGCTTTCTGTTTCTACCACAATACTCCTCTTTATTTTCTCCATGTTTATGCCTCCTTTCTCCCCATTCCCCGGTCTCCAGTTTCGTTCTACCCCTCTCCTGTGTGTTACTGTCTGGGTAGCAAAGGGACTCATTGCATTCTCCATGTGCAGTGTTCAGCTGTTGTTCATTATTCCTTTGTGTTTACCCTTTTAGACTTCCACTTCGACAGAGGACTATTTTTACTTTTCCCAATGCTTGCCTGTGTTTCCAGTCCAGCCTGGCTGTTAGCTTTGCGGGCCAGCCTTGGCTCTCGTCAAAACTCTTACACTCTGCCTCTTCATATCCCTTTTAAACTGATGGATGGGACAAATCATACATCCTCCATTGTTAAGATCTGGTTTTAATTCACATTAGAAGTATCTCTGGTGTTGGTTGTGTGTTTCGATTACCACAATTGTTAGTGTTTTCTTAGGAAAGCCAGTGAGGGGTCGTGTCCTTGCCTCTATTATACTGATGCCTGTTCATTGGTGGAAGGGCCTGCAACTTGGAGAATAGGATGACGGGAATAGGAAGAAACTAATTGTTGACTGTTTTGCTTGCTGGCAGGAGGAAAGAAGCGTCTGCTGGCAACATGTGTCACGGTGGTGGAATGGGCACGTGGCTGTAGACACAGTCAGCAGTGGAGTTTGCTCGAACTAGGACATTAAAAAAGGACATTTGTGTCTTGCAAGATGTACAAAGTTAGGGGGAAACCAAAGGTCCGATCTCTTCATACTTCTCCGCTCCACTTGGCCTGTAATTTTCAAGTCTTAATCTGTCTAGTCTGGCAGAAATCCACTAGAAACACTTCAGTATTTTCAATTGATCCAGACATTCTCTTGAGTTTCTGACTTGTTTGAAAAATTCCAGGCAATTTCACAAATGTGGGTCATTATTGTGTGTTTTTATTATTTTGAAATTAGACATATAGTGTCCTCCACTTGTACAGAGACATAACATAGTCACTAATTTCTTCCATATGTGACTGGGATATCTGGATCTCACATACAGAGTTATTGCAATATGGTGCTGTTTATGAAAGGAATGACCGATAATTGGGTTTCAGTTGCATAGCCTTCAGTCAAAGAGCTAATACGAGGGATCTGCACTGGATATGGAACGACTGATATCTCTGAGTTGAATTGAATTGTTGGCTACTGTGAGCCTGCCTCTTCCATACAGACTTGGAAAACCTTTATGATGTTTTTAATCTTTTATATCAGCAGATGAAGAAGAAGCTTGGAATAATTGCTTTAGAGATGTTGGCTTTCCTGTGCATGAAATGAGCTGAAACTGTGCAGTCTAGGCAGAGGTTGAAACTGTGTTGAGGTCAGTCTGTAGTGGAAGATTTTGCAAGTCGAATCCAAGTGGACCCAAATTCAAAGTGCATTATATTCATAATTATGATCAGTTTCAACCACTTGGGATGGTGACTCCATTTGACAATACCTGAAGATGCTGTTTTTCTACATTACATTTCGCTAATTAGGAATCCTCTATCAATGTAATCCTCTATCAATGTAACCCTCTATCAATGTAA
>CALSBV010010705.1:2612687-2625502 GCA_943590825.1 Bovichtus diacanthus | reverse complement strand
GAGCTTGCATATGCTTTTGGTTATTGTCTATTAATGTGATAATTGCTTGATTTCTACCATGACGTTATGCTCTGGTATTTAGGGTTATATCTCTACTGTGTTTTACATTTAATATTTTGTTTGTTTTTTCAGGTGGATCTCATGAAAAACATCAGTAATATCCCTCTGCCATTCCTCTATACACGGCATGTTCACTTCCTCAACTTTACCAGGTACAGTAGTGCACCGATGTACAACATTTCAAAATCATTATATGCTAATGATCTGTATTAAACTTGTAATCTGTACAGGTTTTAACTTAACTTTTTATTTGTCTTTGGTAAGGTTCAGGATAGAGCAACCGGTCTATATCAACATAATCCGGGACCCCATCAACCGGTTCCTCTCCAACTACTTCTTCCGCCGCTTTGGTGACTGGAGGGGTGAGCAGAACCACCTCATCCGCACTCCAGGGATGAAAGATGACGAGAGATACCTGGTGAGACTTTTTTTTCGTTTTTAATCTGCAGTTCATTATTGTTTCTGGTTTGAAAAGACGTGAATCAGTGTCTGATACTGACTGTGTTTTCACAGAGGGGATTCATTTGTCCCTTGAAAGAAATGATGCACTCTTTGCTTATGGTGTCTTGAACTTTTTAATGGTCTAAGAATTAAAACTTGTTATCCATTTCTATTGATATGACCCTGTGAACTGCTTAACACATAGATGTAAACGTAAGGTGCTTCTGCAGCTAGAGTCTCACACTAAGTGCAGTCGCGCAGGCACATTGATTAATTAGCTGTATGAAATCTTTATGTTCTAACTTGGAGCCAATACAGTACACAGGGCTTATAATTAAGGTAGCTCCAGAAAGGGTACCACGATTACCATGTTGCCCCAGTTCGAAGAGAAGCAGTGCCCAATGTAGAAAATCTTTCTAACAATATTTTTTAAAGAGTCAAATCGTAATCTGCCTTTTGCTCTCATATGGACATTAGCTAAATCATTGCCTCAGATATTTATGATTAGAAAATATTATTGCGTTTGCGCTATTTGACAGAGCCGCACAGTTACTTTACGACTGAGTTACTAGATTGACAATAACAGTGCTTTAAATCTGGATCCGTTTTGGTTCCGGACCAGCTGGTTTCATATCCTGAAGCTCTGTTGATACATGAAGTGTGTCGACGTTATACAGAGAGACAGTAATGATACCGACTGTTGTACTATGTTATATAAACACACTGTATAATCTTCCACGAAAGTTCGAAACAAGAATATATTCCCACTGACGTCCATTTCTTTTCCCGCAAGTGATTTGTGCATTCATTCATTCATTCATTAAATAACTGATAAATACAATATCCTGCATGAGCCAAACGACTGGTCTGTTGAATTTGAGATCTCTGTTTGCTGTTATCTTCAGACAAACATTAACTTCCCTTAAATGTTCAAATATAAGGAAGAACATTTCTTCATTACTGAAATATATGAAAACCACACTCTGTTCTCTTTGAAGATGTTTTACATGTGGTGTTGCTGGAGGCACGAAAGAAAATTGTAAGGCCACGGCAGCCTGATGCCAAACCCAATATTTAAATCTGATTGTGATTACAATTAGAGACCTGATTTAGTATAACCACATCAGAAACTTGATATCTTACATCTGCCTTGCAGAGTTGTTTACCCCTGTAGCTAAACACTAAAGGCAATCTCATTCTATACAGTGCCTGCTGTTTGGAGTTGTTTTTTGTTCACTGTGGAGAAGCCATTGATACAGTTTGAGTTCATGACAGACAGCACAGTTAGCAGTTAAGTGTTGGGTCTAATGTGAAGTTGGAACTCCCGTTAAAAGACAAACAGCTACATTTCAGTTCAGCAGGTTGGCAAAAAACAAAAAAAATATTATACTTTTTTTTTTTATTATTAATATTATTATTATTATATCGATACTTGTTTAAAAGTTCATAGCAAATTAATATCCAGGCACAAACACAGGGAGTCATTTGTCCCACAGTCCTCCATGCTGTCAGAAGGCCGTACATAGAGGCAAACAGGAGGAGTGAATGTCATTCTGGCTCGAGTCTGAATGGGTGTAATTAAGTATTGCACCGCTTTCCCTAGAGTTTTGAACCATGTGAGTTGAGTTATTAAAGTATGCAGACCACAGGGGCCCCTTGCTACAGTTAAAGGGGAGGGGGAGGCTGTGTTGCTGCAGACTGGCTTACCTGTGTATGTGTGAGGACCAACCCTTAACAGGATTCAAAAGTGACTCAAATTTTCCAAGTGATGACAATTTGTTGGTGCTCACTCCTAAGCTTGTGATGTGTTGTGACCAAGGTGTAGTGTGAGTCTAGTCCTCTTCCACTCCACTTATATTCAACTTCACTCGTTCCCCAGAAATGTTTAGAATTGAGATTTTGCTGCATACCAACTGCACAGATATCATGTTACTGTATCGGCGTAGAAGTGCCTCTCGGATGATCTTGTTTTGCTTTGCTATGCTTTCGTTTCTTATTGCCTTACATTGCTGCTGTTGGTGTTAAATGGTACCGACTGTGCTCAATAACCACAACAACCTAGCTTACCTAATCAACAGCTTGCAGTTATGTGCTAAATCAAATCTATAAACAGTGGAGCAAGCATAAGCCACAGTAGCATCTGTGTAATGCTGTTGACTGCAGTTGCAGTAGACTCCTATATACTGCAGCATGTGCTGAATTTAGGAATATACTTTAGGAACTTTAGGAATATACATATCGTGTCACAGACAGACGCACGGTGCTGGCGTGTAATAGCTCTACATTTCAGTAGTTTAATATGTCAAAAAAATGTTTGATGTTTTAGGTAGAACTATGATTAAGATTAGATTCAGAGTTAAGGATTAAGTTAAATCCAAGTGGCTGGTTAAGAGAGTCAAGCCTGTAGCTTCTGGGAGCTTGCGTGCTAAACGCAGCTGTCCACCTTTGTATATCTTATCTTGTATATACCTTATATATTTGTATATACACATCAGCAACCCAAAACAATGAGACCACAGCATTGATTCTCAGCCACAACGTCACCTTACAGTGAGTTATTTGATTCAATGTTGATATCCAAAATGAGGCTTAATGTGAAAGTTTTAGGTTTTGGTGTGTTGTGTCCAGATTTGAGGAAAGGAGATGAATGTCCTCAAGAGTAAAGCATTTCAAAAATCTGTGTGTGTATCGGCGTGAGTGCCACTTAGAGTTGCGACTAGTCTTGGATATGTCCCCTGCCTGGTGTGCATTAGCCCTGCTTGCCCTGCGCTGGGTGTATAAGAGAGGTGTCAATGAAAGAACACTGTCAGGTTGCTAGCCGGGGCCAAGGGAACCTGATGCACGTGTTACTGAGACATTCCTGTGGTCGGCTTGGATTTTCCGTCAGTCCCCCACACCCCTTTTTACACACACATGCACTATACAAAGGCATGCACTGGACACTTGAACACCGAGTGTACACATATAGGATTGCATGGACTGTCACTTAGGAATCAAATTATGAGCTTTTATTAAAAAAAAAAAATAATTTTTAAAAGTAGATTTTAAAAAGCCAGATCCAATTGATTAAGTCAGATTATTTTAGAGTTAAGTGCGTACTTATATGCGGCTATATAAATGATAAATACAGAAGGAGCAGTTGAGAGGGATCAGGCTCTGCCTCTGTTCATGCACATGTGAGATGCATGCAAACAAATGAAAATAATTGTCCACGAGGTAATTCAGTGTCTCCACTGAACTCAAAGAACACAGATTGGTTCTCACAGTTTAGAAAAACTGGTGCGATCCGGTAATGTTCCCACGCTGTGTGAAAATCATCTGCTCTCATGTACAATGAGACATACACACTGTCAAACCAATGAGAGGCGTTAGAGGCTTAACTGGCATCAATCATGCCCTGACATTAGAAGCAGTGGGGCGGTGCATCTGTCACAAGGTGGATTGCCTAAGGTGCAACCGACACATGAAGTTAAACAGTCACATCTATTAGGTGTTGTTAAGGCAAGCATGAGATTTTCTTTTCAAGACGCAGAAAAGTCCTCACGTCATTTTTGGATTCATTTCTGTGTTGGTTTCTCTTTTGTCTGCTGAAGAATGAAATGAGTTATTGCACGTTTAAAATGTGATTAGTAGTACACAGGTGTACTACTCCCATGCTCCCTGGTGAATGCTGAGGCAAACAGCCCCATGGGAAAGGTTTACATCATCAGTTACTCCTGATTTAATTCATGCATACATTCCATTCAGTAAAAAAAAAAAAAAAAAAAAAAAAAAAAAAGGGAGGCCGTCGTAAAGATTAGGGCCTATTTTGCTACAATTTCTGTGACTGCTCAGTTGGCTTAATCCACGGTGAGAATAGGAACAATGAGCCCGAGTGTGCACACAGGAGCTCTCTTCGAAATACTAATGGGTCCTCTAAAGAGAGTGTGTATTGTCTGTCGGCTGTGTGTGTATGCGTATTTGATTGTGCGTAGTTGTATATGAATGAGTTGTGGCTGGATTCCCAGAGGTCCCCTAAATGCTGAGGCATAAGGGTCCTGTATCAAGTGTCGTAGCAAAGTGGAGGAGGAACTTCCTTGAAATGAGCCATGTGTGTTGGGGCATGGCGTCACACGTGTCACTTCCTGTTCGCCTTTTTTCCCTGGAAAGCGTTTGTTTTTTTTTCTCACGTTTTCTGTGTTCAAAAAGTGTCTCATAATGATTTTTCTTGTAACTTTTGTGCCGTGCTGCATTTAGGCTAATTGTGGGGGAAAAGCCTGTCGAGAGTCCAATCCCATTATCTGTTTATTAGTGTGGCGTGGCGAGTGTGTGTGAAATGTAACAGTGTTGCATTTGAGTTCAAGTTAGTTCATGCATCAACGTACGCTTTTCTTCTGGAAATCTCCGCGTGTGATTCATCGTTTCTCACACAGAACGTTTTATTGTTTTGAGGAAATGTAACACTCATCACTGACAGCAATGTGTAGACTGCATGACAAAAGAGACACACTCACAACTGACTGTCATGCTTTGAATAATGAAACACGAGAAGGGCAACAAATAATTGTTAAAGTTATGAATCAAAGAAAAACAGATCACAAGTCCGGACACGACCCAGAATCTAACAATAGTGCGCTGCTGGGCTGTTTTCTAAAGGTTCCTCTGGGGTTTTGTTGCGGTTTCTTTGATGAGCTTTCCAGTGATTTTCCTCACTGATCACCAATAAGTCATGTTCCTGGTGCATAGTGTAGTTCAGTCATGAAGTTCAAACACACCCTGCAGCCGCTCGGTGAATCACACACAATTGCACCCCAGTATTCAACTGCAAGGCAAAAATAACTGGCCAAGTGCATAATTTATGTCATCCCATTTTATGTATATAAGCCTTCACGCTATTCCTGTCATAGGACCTCGAGAGAAAACAAGATGTTTAGTTATCAGATTGACGGTATAGTTCAATGAGTATCTCTTTCCACTGTGAATTGTCTCATAGAGCAAAAGTGGCATAAAATAATATTCACGCTATCATAGACATGCAGCCAAAAATACAACAGAACAGACTGATGGAAGGATAACGTTTGCCTTGTGTAACTGTCTAACAGGCACCGAATCCAAGCTCATACATGCTTCATAGACACATGGTCAGTGAGGTGTTTCTGACAGCTCAGTCACCTGGCTCCCAGTGGTCTTCCGTAGGCCTCTTCACATCTCACCCTCAATGGCAGACTGCGTCCTCTGGGAAGGTCGGGGCCTCTGGTCCTGCCTGACCCAACTTAATCTCTGTGATTGAGCTTGTTGGCCTCAGTGTTGGCTTTGACAAATTGCTCTGTTTTAAATCTGCCCATAGCAATTCATCAGAGTATAAATCTTAAAGGCAAGCTTTGCAATCTTTACACTTTGGAATTTGTGTCCACTTTCCATGCCATCTTTTACTCTACGTGTCAACACACTTTACTTCATGCATGTAGCCTGGTGCTACTGCATCCGTGTTTGAGTACATGTGGCGTATCTGCGTGTGCCTGTGTGTGTGAGTCATGCTTCGTGGAGTGTTTTGTTGCTTGGGACCTGTTGCCATCCATAAGTCTTACGTCACCTGACACGGATTTGACTGCTAGTTCCACAGCACCGAGTGGCTGGCCAGCTTCACTCTTGCATGTGTGTTTTTAATCTGTCCTCTGTGTGTTTTTTTCCATCATCATTTAATAGCTCCCACGTTTAGACAAGGGGTGTTTTAAAGTTCCCAACTCGGATCCAATTACTTTTTTTTCTCATTTATATGACATGGCATGTTTAAGTTCATCCCTGCTTGGTCACTTCAGAACACCAAGCTCTCATTTCTATCTGATTTCAGCAGATAGATCGTGGTAATTCCACTTTATATTTCCTTATATTGCACATGTATGCATTTCTTTTTCAGGTGAGCACAAATACACGCACAGCTATATGTGTTCTCACTTGAGCAGCTGAGGTGAAGGGTCAGAGTTTATCTTTGTGATCGGGATGTGTTTTGCAGCACTTTTCAGACTATGACTACCAGGGAGTTCACTGCAGCGCATGTGAAGGGCTCCCTCTAGTGGCACACACAAATAATTACAATTGTGTTTAAGATTTCTTCTACCCCTGCATTAAACTTACGAGGAATGAGTACTGTAATATCATAAGGACCGTCATGTGTTTGTCTGCTTTCAGGATATCAATGTTTGCATTCTCGAGAATTACCCAGAGTGCTCCAACCCCAGAGTTTTCTACATCATTCCCTACTTCTGTGGACAGCATCCTCAATGCAGGTATCTACAGACTCTCAGGATGAATGACAACGTATTTGAATGTTTTAGACATTAGTAAACGTGTCATGTAAAGCTGCTCTATTGCGGTCTTTGATTGTCTGTCTCTTACTCTTCATTTTTCTTCATCAGGGAGCCAGGAGTCTGGGCTCTGGAGAGGGCCAAACAGAATGTGCTGGAGAACTACCTCCTTGTGGGTATCCTGGAGGAGCTGGAGGATGTTCTGCTCCTGTTGGAGAGGCTCTTACCTCATTACTTTACTGGAGTACTCAATATCTACAAAAGCCCTGGTGGGAAACGTTCCAAAAAAAATAAAAATTATGTTAAAGTTACACATTTGTAGCTGTTGTTCCCTTTTTGGCAAGTCTATTTTTCTTTAAAAGAAAATGGTGTATGTTGTAGTTTGCTTGGATTCCTATCACATTTCATTAAACTGACCTCCTCTGGGTCTTTGTTTTCTTTTCGTCTTCTTTCTGCAGACTATAAGAAGATGGGGAACATGACAGGCACAGTACGTAAACACACACCCACTCTGGAGGCCCTGCAGGTGCTGTATCACCGCATGCGCTACGAGTATGAGTTCTACAACTTCATCCGAGATCAGTTCCACCTCACGAAGAAAAAGATTGGCCTCAAGTCCGTCTCCCAACCCCCCGCCCACTCGCCCTCTTTCCTACGAGAGCTGGCCCTCCGAACCCCAGAGCCTCTGGATGAAGACGAGGAGCTGGACGCAGACCTGGAGGATGCCAACAGCTGGCTGGTCCATCCTTAAGGGCTGTTTGATAAACAGTGAATGTAGCCAACAAAAAAAAAGCTGATGGGCTAGAATTGGCTAGAGATGGCTGGAGGCAGCCTGAGGGCAAAGAGGGGCATTCCCCGTCTTTCAGCATTCCTCGTCTTTCAGCATTCCTAGGAAAAGTAAGGTGTGTTTAGGGGTGTGTGGATCCTGACGCTCGTGTTTTTACGGGCTCTGTTTTCCATTTGCAATAGACTCCTATCATGACAGGCTCAGCACGGAGGACTATAGGGTTGAGTAATTGGAAGGACAAAATGCTCTATTTAAAAAAGTGACCAAGGACAGTTGGAAATGATGTCAATGCTCAATTTGCTTGACTCAAGTTTTGTTTAATTTGAGTTTGCTTTTGGGCCCGTTTATGTAAAAAAATAAATAAATAAATACAAAACATCATTACTGTAATCTCCAGGAGAGATTAGCGGAAGATGTGAATAGCAAAATGTGTTGGGAAATATTGGTCGCTGGGGTGTTTACTGTAGGGCAGGTAACATAGCCCAAAGAAAGAGGTTCATACTTTTTGGAAAGGGTCAATGTCCTAAAAGCTGGAATGGGAAATGGTATCCACAAATAAAAAAGTACCAAAACCCTTTTTTGTATATTAGTTGTCTAGGACTGTTGTAAGTGCCAAACCTCGCTAAGAGTTCCAGTAACTGACAGGAAACCTCTGTGTACAGCTAGTGGAGTCGTGACACGAGCAAGTCAGTTGTTGTAGTATTGGTTTATAACATTTTGTTTCATTTGTAAGATATTATTAGGTATAAATGAGGGTTAGAAAGTAAGCACTCGATTATGAATTCAAAGAATTCCAACTGTGTGTGCATGAATGATTGAATTTGACCAAACCAGCAGTGTATTTTAGCATAGATTTATTATTTGGGACAGGTCATTTGTAGAGAGTCAAACAATAAAAAGCATTTATGGAGTGAATTTTGTTTAATCCAAAGTCTAAAAGATTGAGCTTGCCAAATATCAGTGTTTCTACTGCGATGCATTACAAAACTGTATGAATATATACTGCACTTTTTCTTTTTCTGAAATTCTGCAGCAAAATGAGGGGTTTGGTCACAAAACTGGATACATATTTGCCTTTCATTTCAAATGGGATTATGTTGCTGTTGAAGGTTTGTTGTCTCTCTCAAAATTGTAATCCTCCAGCAGCTATTCAGAGTGCATTTTTTTCATCACTCATGTACAAATCATCCAGAGAACAGTAACCATAAGCTAATATGTGACTGTCACCTACGTAGTTCACTCTACCATCCTAATCTCCATTGTCTGTACCTTTTCATTGTCCTGGTTTGTGTTCAGTGTTTCCTTTTTTGCCAGTTTAATTTATTATTTTGTATTCATTTGCATTCCAGATAAGATTCTCAGGAAGGAAAAAAAAAGATGTTTTATAACTTGATCATTTGTATCTTTGGTTTCTGGCGGCTATGAAACTATTCTTGGTATTTTAAAGTTGTCTAGAATGGGTTTATATCAACAGCTGAAAACTTGTTAACAACAACTAATGGAGTCCATCATTTTACAGTCTTCAAAATAAATGTCTTTTAACTATTGCAGCTCTTGTCTCCGCTTTACTTTGTGTTTTTGAAAAACGTGGTTGCTTCGTCTTCCCATGAGGAACGCTGCATTCAACCTCATCCTCAACCTTCCTCAAATCTCCCAACACACGTTAGATTGATCGGCAGCTACTAAAAGAGCAGCATCCAGACCATTGTCAACTAGATTTTCTTATGACTTTTCATGACATTTTTAACAACATATTATACAATGATTGTTTAGTTAATTGTATTATGGCTAAAACATTTTTTATGATATACTTTACAACGAGCTTTTATTAACATATACTGTACTATGACTTTTTATGCCATACGACTTTTTTTTATTATATCTTTCATGACATACTATACTACAACTTTTTTGTGACGTACCATAGAATTACTTTTTTGTGACATACTATATTATGACTTTTTTTATGAAATTTTTATGACATACTATACAATGATTTTTTGTGACTCATTTTATGACATACTATACTATGACATTTTTAACTACATATTATACCATGACTTTTTTCATGAATTTGTTTATGGCATACTATTTATATTAGTATAAATAGACTTTTTTTTATGATACACATTACATTTACCTTTTTGTTATATACTATATAACATACTATATTATGACCTTTTTATGACAAACTTTTTTTAATTTTTATGACTTTTTTAACGGCATAGTATTCTATGATTTTTTTTAACCTTTTTATGACATACTATACTATGCCATTTATTTGACTTACTATAGTATAGCAAGTCAATTTCATATTTAAATTTCATTTCAGTTCTCAACGGGGGCGGTAGCGCCCCCCAGTGGGCGCTGCATGTAATATTTCTGAAAGCGGAGCGTTTATGTGTCTTTGGAGGGCGTTTGTTTGATAGGCTATGTCATGTTGTTAAATCTAAGATTTGAAAAAGGAGCGAGGCAAAGTCCTTGTAGGCTATGTGCAAATCTACTTGGCAATAAACCAAATTCTGAATTGATTCTGACCAGTGTTCAGGAAACTTTGTGTGTTGTTTTTTTTACTTTTATTTGTATTTTGCTGAGCGATAAAGTGCTGCTTGAAAAAAACCCAAAAAGAAACAGCGCCGCCCGTCAGCCGACACTGCTCGAAAGCATTCATGTGTTTCCAAGGATCCACCATGAACGAAGATTTACAAGAGGGGTGTTCAGCACCGAGGGTCCAGCATCCAGACACACACTATACTATTCAATTCAAGTGGCTTTATTGACATAACTGTATACACAACACTACAACGTTACACGAGCATATTAACACAAACCAAGTAAGCACTTTTCTAAAACAATATTAAAACCAGACACCTGCCAGCTGAGCCACAGTAACGCCATCAGTCATCATCAATTTTTGTTTTCGAAATATCTCGAAACAGACGCCAAAGGCCAGACCATTTTTAATGCGCTTCATGCGTATCTGGAAGAGAAGTCAAATGCCATTAGCAACATCCTGGCGTGCACCACTGACGGTGCCCCCTCTACTTATCAATGACCGCCTCCTCATTTACATTGACCACCTGAGGATGGTTAAGGCGGACATGGAGATCCGCTTCAAGGACCTCCTGGACCTCGATGTTGCCGTCTTGGGTGGTGCAGCCCTTTCAGGCAGACCAAATGTCCAAAAATCATCTTAGACGACGATGAGGCCCAGGCTGCTTTCCTCACCTCTGGCTGGGGCAGCATGTGGGTCAAATATGCCGAGCGTTACTCTGGGAGAAGATCAAGCTGCTTCTTTCCTTTCTCACAACATATCTGGTTGAACAGGGATTCAGCCAGGTCCTCCACATGCAGGCCAAGTACCGGACTCGCTTGGACTTGATGGCCTCCGACGCACTCCGGCTGAAACTAACTTCCTTGCAACCAGCAGTGAAGAAACTAGTATAGTAACTATGGTTTTTTTAAACTGTTTTATGATATGCTATACTATAACGTTTCTAAGACGCTTCTGTTGCACACACACACACACACACACACACACACACGCACGCACGCACACACATTTGGGGTATCAGTAACATGACAGAGTGTGTGACTGAAAGTTCACATTAGCAGCCTGGCAGTTAAGGTTGAAGTGAAGTGCATAACTGTATAACTTTTGCTTTTCCATCCACACACATGCACAGGCAGACACTGTACACTTGGGTTGTGGATGTGCATAGTTTTCTAATCCAAAGTTGAACAGAGGGTTTGTTCATGTGCTGGGTGGTGCAAGGTTTGGAGGGACTTGGGACTCCCTCTGCAATGGCAAATAAGAAGCTGTTAGTGTCGTAGGTTTATTCCCAGACCTGCTCTATATTCCTCGTAAGACAAAAATAGATCTCCCTACTTTTCCAGCAGCAGGTTGAACCCTTGACAGACAGAGAGAGAAAGCAGAAGAAGACGAAGACGAAGAGCTTTTAACTTGCAAAGGCATTTATCAAATATCTGTTTTCTTGCTATCGGTTGTTACATCAGATACATATAAAGAGCAGACACAATGTAAAAGTTTAGTGTGTTAATGATTAGATATTTTTCCATTATCAAATAAAACAAGGAAACTGTTCATATAAAAAAGTTCATAGTGTTGATTGTAAAACTGTTCAGAGTTGAAGACTGAACCTGAGCACTTTCATCAACTGATAAACGCGTCTTGTGGTATCAGTTGATTGTCATGGTTTATTGTTTTCAGATTAAAGCAACGCACTGGTTTGGTATTAAACAAAAACACGCTAGTAGTATACTACAACATTGCAAAGCAGGTGAATGCTTCTGCACACTGCTGTGGTTCATTCCTGCCTTTGGTCCAAACATCTGGAGATCACACCTTGATTCTGGAACATAACTGTAATGTCGAACTACTATTACTATGTCTAGCACCGAGATTGCATACGCAGAATAAGCACCAACTATTGTACTTACTAATACTAACAGACACACACATGCATGCACACAAACACACACACGCTCACATTAGAGCTAAGAAGTGGCATCTTAAACAAGATGCAACTGAGGATACTGAGGAACTGAGTGTAAAAGTCAAAAGGTACAATTATGATCATTTCACAGTGATATCCAAAACTGGATGCCCTGAGATAAAATTTAAAAAAAAAAAACAATTAAAAAAACATAATTGAACATCATAAAAAGGTTTTTAAAATGAAAAGTAAGGCACTTCTTTGTTAGAATAACACATTATATTGTTTGTATCATGGAAATTAGATGTCTTGCATTGTGTGTTTACAATAACATTTAATCTGTATGCTTTAATGGTATATGTTAGCCATGTACTACACTTATGATTACTGTTTCAGAGAGGTAATTAAATCACAGAGCGTATATGACATACATGACTCGCTCCCTTTTTTAAAGGATAATTCCAGTTTAGTACAACTTTCGCATTTTTGGCTATCTGACAGGGTAGATCTGAAAGAGAAAGCAAAGGCAAACAGTACATTGATCTCCCAAACTATACAAATATAAATAGGCTGATAACCTTTCTGCTGGTGTTTTTTGCCCTGTGGTTGTGTCATAGTACTCCAAGATGGTGAGTATAAACATAGTGGAAATAATAGGTAATAGTACAAAGCTAAAACTGAAATTGCCATAAACTGAAATTATCCTTCAATATCCTTCATGTTTCCTTGGTCTTGGACGCACACACACACACACACACACACACACACACACACACACACACACAC
>CALSBV010010705.1:2574008-2612677 GCA_943590825.1 Bovichtus diacanthus | reverse complement strand
ACACACACACACACACACACACACACACACACACACACACACACACAGAGCAAATGATTATCTTTGTCATTGAACTAATGGACTGCTGTGATTACACTGTAGCTCAGTGATTACATCGCCGTGATCTGTATCCATACAAAGGAATAAGTGTAATGTCTCAGGACCCTCAAATTACATCCTTAAAGTAAGAAATGTCAACAACTATGTCATTTAAAGTTCCGATAAAAATTCAATGTTTTTTTCTTTTCTTGTCAACAATCCACTAAATCAATGATGTTACTATTTCAGTTTTTGGAAGCCATCGTTTCCTCTCTCTTTTTCTTTATTCCCCCCCCCCACCCCAAAAAAAAGTTGCTATGTGCCTGAGTCGCTCTGGTTTTCCAACTCAGGCCCTGGCTTCATGTTGTTTCATCTCCAAATCGTCTTCAGCATCTTTATTGCCCAGAATTGAGTTCTTCTTGCTGGGCTCGCGTCCCAGAGCTTCAGCCTCTTCCAAAGTGGTTGTTAGAGGTTTTCCCAGGGTCTCAGGCAACAACAATGTCAGCACTCCAATGATGAATGCCAGGATTCCCACGATGAGCTACAAAAGGGAGCATGATGAATAAAGAAAAAACAAACTTGTTCAAATGTGTTTTGTTTGTAGTTTGGGAACAGGGTGCAAAGATAACAGTACGGACAAAGTAATTAAACATGAAATAATATCTGTTGTTCTGAGAGTATGTATACCTGAGGTAGGTAGATCCAGACATCAGCCAGGTACACACAGAAGGGGGCCACCACGCTGCCAACACGGCACATCATACTGCCACTACCCACTGCCAGAGACCTGGAGGATGATCATGCACAACAACAGCAACATTAGAGAGGACTGATTCAGTGACATCAGGGTACAGGCATGAGGCCAAGCACCACCAATATAAACAAAACTCCATTACTGTAAACTCTCTGAAAAGCAACATTACTTTTTCATCAAAAAGTGTATCACATCTGCGGCTGTGCATAAGATACTGGTATGACTGTCCACGTATAATTCAAACTATGTTTCTCGGCTTTCTCTATGTTTCTGACCTGAAAAGACAATGAAATTGCAACTTTAAAGTGCCCATAATGATATTATGTGGAAAGGGGTAAAGCTACAAAAACACATACATAAAACATACAATGTTAATGAAACTCATGGCTCTTCACTCCTTGATTATTTATCTTTCCTTAGAGTGTAAGTACTCTAACAGTAGTAGACTATGCTTTTTAAAGCGCAAAATGGGTATAAAGAATTTAAACATACATGTGTTTTCTTTGTTTGGGGTCTGTATGAGTTGAACTCCCTGGTGCATTTAAGAAGCATTTTTATACATCTCTTAAAAAGACATGTATGTATGTATGTGTTTTGATTCTGTTTGCACTTACCTGATAATGGTTGGGTAAAGCTCACAGGTGTACAGGTAGATGAGACCAAAGGCAATGGCGATGGCAAACTTCCCTGTCATACACAGAGCGATGGCCAGCGCATCAATATCCTGTGGAAAAGGGTAAAAATGCTCATGTTTATCGCATGTTTCATAGCAAAGTAAACAGAAACTTTGTTTTTTCTCTTTTCCACTCTATTTTGTTTTGAAGAGCAACATTCACTGGAAGAACCTTGAATGATATTACGTAAATGATATTCTAGCTGATTTCATCAAACAGAAAAATAAAACGATTGACCTTTGACCTTCAGACCTTTCATTAGACTACTGACCCCTGATAGTCGAGCGCACAGACTCTCTCACGCCACTCAAAGAACTGGACTTCATGCTGACCTGATTCTATCTTATCTCACTTTCTCATAAGTGATCTAAGAAAAAACACTGTAGATATAGATACCATATTGATTTAAATACACATCTGTATTTGCACATATTTAACAGAATTGGAGCCGCCCTTGGCTGCATGCCATCCCCTCTCTCTCCCCCCTTTCCTATCTATCTTCAGCTGTACTATATAACAAAGGGAAAAATCTAAATAAACAATCCTAAAAAGAATATACTGACGTCCTGCATGGCTTGTTACTCACGTCTTTGAATGGCACTTACAACTGGAAAGTGTGCGTATGTGATAGTGTACTACATGTACATGTGGATAATGTTTTTGGAAAGTGAATTGTGACCTCAGACCACCTCACCTACCTGGCCAGAAGTGATCATGCTAAATATACAGAGAGAGGAGGGTAGGCCGCGTGACTCCATCCAATCCAAACAAGCTATTCTTGAGTTGTTGGTCTGAATCCAACTCTCTTTACTTTTGGCTATACTCGTGTTAGGAATGAACGTGTTGTTTGTTATTTTATCTTTTAATTCACTCATCTAACATATTTGGTGTAGAGCAGACGGTAATATGGCGTGTTTGCATGGTACTGTCGTCACGCGACATATGTGGCGTGCACGTGTGAATATGTGACACATGCAGGGATGCTTGCATGGAAACAGCCTCCTGTCCTCTCTGAACACTGGTAATCTTATTTCTGTGACAAGTAGTCCTGTGCAGATGCCAGATTTGCTAAAAAAAAAAAGCTATACTGTCTAGTACAACCTATAGTTGTTATATTTGGACAAAATACACAGAAAGGGGTAAGTAAAGCCACTGAAATAAGTATAAATGTAAGGCTTGAAAGAGCTATTACTGTAACTCCCTCACTGACACGGTACAGTGGAGCTATGTAGACAAACACGGCATTCAAAAGCAAGAGCACTCAGACTCGCCACTATTAAAAGGGAGACTGTTGCAGCACTCCTTCAAACAGAATCAGGTTTTTAGTGCAATGACTGCATTACAAACCTTCAGAAACTTATGAGGAAGCTTGACAAGAATGGACAGAAACTCAGACCCAGGACAAAATATCTATAGAATGTATGCAAAGAGTGTGACTAATGCCAAGTTTGCTAAAAAAAAATAAGAGGTTTAGACATTATCAAAACCAACACACTGGCCGAGGAAGTGCACACAATGTCTGTACCGCCCTGTATACCCTGTAACTTTAAGAGAGAAGCGGCTAAGAGGGAAGGAAGAGAAGATAAGCTATCCTTCTCATAACACTATAGACTGCCAAGCTAGCATTAACTAACTGCTTGTGAACTGGTCTCATTGGATAAGAATAGAATGCGAGTGTATGTTGGTCCTGACACTGAGATGTATTCTACTTGGTCATTAAAGTGTTTCTATCCACTGTAAAAAAATAAATAAAAAAAAACTCTTAGAGGAACTGTTATAGAATATGGCTGTTTGCCAAGGTAAAGTATATTGGTCCATGTAGTTTAGCAAATAAAGTTACAAGCACTCTAGTCCGTGGAGCGTATGTAAGCCTGCAAATGGAGTTTAATTTAGTTGTGTCATCCTGTAGAAGTTACTGCAGTGACACGAACAGAGAGAGGAGAAAGGACAAGGATAGCTAGAGAGACGACTTTCTGTCCTTCTGTCTCCATGCTGATGTTTTTCATCTCACCTTTGCTGACCGCTCTGTTGAGAATGGCTTTCAATGTCAAAGGTCCTATTTACTTGAACATTGTGTAGCAGCTGTTTGTCAACCCAACCATGAGCAGCACTAATATGGGTCAGAGCTCAGAAGACCCATACAAGGAACTGCATGTGTTGTATATCAGGGTTCAAGAGTAACAGAACAGTAAACTCAAGACCTAACAAGACATAATCGAAGATAAAATATTTTTATATAGCCTTACATTACAGCCTACTCCTGTTTCTGGCTTTCCTTGAAGGATAATGTTCTTGCATTGAACATGACGGAATGATTTGTGTGGCATCTGGCCAATTCCTCTAAATTTGGGGACAAATATGTATGAAGAGTTTGTCACAGAATTCTTGTTGCAAATTTGAATTTTGTAACTACTATTTATGATTTTTTGTTATGGCGCCAATAAAAATGTGTTTATGTTTATAGCAGTTGTATAGCGCCTAATAAATGTCCACGATGCATCTGAGCATGCAACAACATGAATCGCAATACTTTTTGAAGAAATACCAACACTTTTTCTTACACGTATACACATACTGTATCTCTCTCTCACACACACACACACACACACTCAGTACGTACAGCAGGTACCACAATGATGAGCATACAAGCGACCCCGGCCAGGAGCAGAGCTGGGGCACAAGTCTTCTTCCTGCCAATCCGATCCATGGCAAAACAGCCAACCAGGTAAGAGGGCAGCTCCACTGCACCTGGAAAGATACAATCACAGCAGCTGTCAGTCAGTGGTTATTGTGGAACTGATACACTGACAGCAAGACATTCTATCTAGGGGACTTAAATAACCGGCATCTACAATGTTGGTGAAGCTCAGCCTCCCAAATGTGCTCTGCTGTATGTCCCCAAATGACCTAAGTGGGGATTATAAATGTTGTAATGTGCAAAGGAAGCACATTAAATCAGTGTAAATCAGAGGAACAAAGACAAAGTCAATTTAATAGAAATACTGCATATCAACTGCTGAATTTTTTTAATGAAATTCCCAGACATGACTAGTGTATTTAAGATTTGGGAGAAACGATAATGACCTGGGAAACCCCAATTGTTTTCTTCATCAGACGACAGAACACTGGCAGATAGCTGTTATTTTAATTGCTCCCAGGCTAATTTGACTGTATTTCCAAAAACAGAGCTGTAAACAAAGCAAATCCAAACTGGAAAACAGTCTTCTTCCCAACAACATAATATTATCCTGAGTACTATAAATAAACATTACATTTCATAATCTAGAGCATAAACATTGCAAAAACAACGCTGAGATTCTTCGGTTTTAAATAGCATCCTGCTAAACTTGGCAAACAGCCTCATTGCACACACACACTGATATAAAGACACACAGACACAAACCCGCTCTGCATTAAAAAAAAATAAAACACGTGTTGTAAAGTAGTACCGCTGTTGTCAACAATCCATCTACAAAAACAAATATATTTAACAAAATTTTGCAGTACCATTAACACTATTTCCCTCTTTCTGTTCATGCACATTCACACTCATCAGCCAAACACTTACCAGCAAGGAAGAGGTTAATGTACTGGTTTCCTCCTAGGTTGACCGAGCCCAAAGAGAAGACGTAGTAGCCCAGGCTGCCAATGAACCAGATGGCCCACACTGTGCACGTACGGCCCGCCATCCTCCAGCTGCCGAACAGATCCAGGATGGATAGCTTCTTTTCGGACTGCAATGGCCGATCCTCTGCCTCCTCCAGCAGAACACTGCCGTTCTCTTTCTCCTCTGGCTCCAGGAGCTCCTGCACTTTCAGCTTGCATTCAAGGCCATTGAAGCGGGCTATCTCGTCCAGCAGGGTTTGAGTGTCCTTGTAACGGCCCTTGGCCATCAAGTAAAAGGGTGTTTCCGGGAACTTCCAGCAGAAGAGCAGGAAGGGCGAGGTGCATATGGAGAGGACGATCTGGTAGATCCACCAGACCCGCACCAGGTAACCGGTCAGAGCCACCACCATGATGCCGACAGCAAAGGCCGCGTGCACGTGCATAGAGGTCCATGTGCGAACCTTGATGCCAGTGAACTCGGTGACGTAGACAAACACCACAACGAGGTAGCCGCTGGACACCTGCCAGATGTAAAGATGGGAAGGAGGACAGGAGGGACACGGAGGAGAGGAAAGAAAGAAAGGAGATACATAAAAAGGATTAGAATTTCCCGTTGCTATGTAGGCTCCTGAAGCAGGCATTTGAAATTGGAAAGGTGATTTGTTACAAAAAATTGCTTCATTCATAAAATAAATGTTTAAGATACAAGATTGCATTATTATACACTCTGTCACTAACTCATGACTCATAAAATCAGCAAACAGTTACACATCTATATAGATCAAATAGCTAACCCCACCATAAACTGTGCGTCATTCCAGACCAAATCAGACTGTGGCAGTAAAACCGCTGAGTTTATTGAACTGATCAAGGGGAATTATGCATTTATGAATTTGAGTATTAATTTTCAAAAGAAAGAGAAGGTTCATTTGGTCTTTCCAAAGTGATATAGTCTTGCTTTAAAGTTGAAAATGGGCATATCTGCAACTTACATGCAACAAGTTGAATGTTGTTTTCTTTGTCAGATCTCCTAAAAATGTGTTTGTTTTTTTGTTTTTTTTTATCTCTCATGTGGCAGTAATTAGGTGTTAAGTCTCTGCTTATTAGACTGAGTCTGCACTATGTTTAGTGTGGCTCTACAGTATAAGCCTTCACTATCTGATGTGAAAAACAACAGCTGTAGCTGGGTAGGACTGGGGGGGGGGGGGGGTAGAAGACGGAGGGGAGTGAAACAGTGGACAAACTGTAAGGGTTTGATCAGCACAACTTTACTGCCGTGCGGACTAACCCCAACTGTAATGACTCCCTTCCTTTGCCGTGTAAACATGTTGTTTTATGCGCATATTATGTTTTACCCTGTACACAAAAACACCAATGTGCACACACATAAAGACACAAAAATACATCGTAAAGACACTCTTACTTGTCAATACGTGTCAATCCCCCGAATTTCTCAAATGTGTTCTCGTTCATGAATAATGTGAGCAATTATGGTCTAATGTCTGCAAATTTCTCGCATTCCCTTGTCAAATATGACTGTAAATTATTACGCTTTGACGCTTATTTAGGTAAATATTTTTCTCCCAGAACGAAAGAGCAGTTAAAGTTAGACAGTTATAGTAAGTTATGTTCTTTTTTATACACAGCTGGTACAATCATATTGCTTTGGTTTGCACGTTAGCTTCACTGCCATATGACCAACAGGATGTGATATTCATAGAGAACATAAGCGATTGGCTAAGAGATTGTCTTGTAAAAAAAACCCGAAAAAGACAAACACATGATGAACCTAAAGAAGCACAGCAAACAGAACGTGGAAAGTAAGGCACCTCCCTTGTCTCATACTGGCTCTGGGTGCAAGTAGTAATAGTGTTAGCAGAGACTACATTAAAGGTCTTTGCAAATGTACTGGTAATTCATATACGTTGATTTGTCATTTCTCCAAATCGCACCAACAACGGCACGCAGGAACACGCAACGATACACAATCACATTCAGTGCATACACGCGCTGACCTTACCATGGCAAGGAGGAAGCGGAGCACAACAAATAAATAATAGTTTCCAGAGAACGCCACAGACACCCCGAGTCCAAACTGACAGACGCTGGTGACCATCAGGATCCTCACGCGACCAATTCTGGAAGAAAGAGATACTCAATGCAGGCAGAGAAACAGAAAGAGTGATAAAGTAATTGAGCAGATAGGTAAGCAATGGATTGAATAAGGGATCATATAACTGTCAAGGTTATGTTGGGACTTTCAGTTGCAGCAGCAGTCCAATATAATGCTGTAGTCAGCATTATGATGTAGGCATTGCATGGCATGTGACATATTTGAATAAGACATAAAAAGCAGGTTATTTGTTCAACTGTTACCTGTGATTCTAGCAACTAGGGCGAGCCCCTCTTTGGTTAACTTTGACTAATTGGTTGTGTCGGTCTTGGTCGACTAAGATCCCTTTAATCGATCAGTCAATTTTTATATGTTTTTTTTCCCAAGAAACTCATGAGCACATCTCTGGTATAAAACTATAGCGTGATTCTCTGCGGATAAACGTCTACAGATCTGTCAATTAAATCAACTAAAGCGATGAAAATCATTCTACTAAGAATTTCTTTAGTCGAGGACAGCCCTCCTAGCAACTTTTTGAAGAAAACAAATCATACTCCCTGCAGCATTGATAACCCTTCGCTTCATACTTCACAGATGTGCCTCAGTTCTACCTGTACAACATCTAACACCAATATTCTCCAGCTCTGTGTTTAGAGTATAACAGAAACACGGGATGGCACTTTGCATTCAACATGGAAGAGACGCTCCAGCACCTCATTAACAACCAAAACTTTGGTTGCCAGGGGGACCAACACTTTGACACCGCTCAGCCCGCAAAGGCACCGAATACTAGTCATGGTGGATAAGACCATGGATAATAAGATCAGATACAGTGAGGTGTGATGATAATTAACTAACTAATAATAACCATTGGCACTTAATCCTAACCTTATTAGATAGGTGGAAGACATCAAGGTTACTTTCTAAATGCTAATCCCTTCAGTTTTGACAATTGTTTGGCTAGGTCACCTGATCTGTCTGAAGTGTGCCAAATGTTTCCCTGCCGCTCTAATCTCTTCTTTCGTCCTGTCTGTCATCCTTCAATCCCATCATCCACACACACCAACCATCGGCTTTTACTGCCTGACTGTCACTCGCCTCGCACCTCTCCAACATGCTCCCTGCCTCCATGCTTAGGAGGCAACTCAGTCCTGTGCTCACATATCAACCACTGAGACATGAGAGACGGCAGCATCGTGTTTAATGTTTAGGCAGAAGCGCTGCGATGTCTCCTGATGCTATGACTACACGTGTAAAGGATTATAAAGGCAGGCTCTCTCAGCCACAGTCCGTACTCCTGTAACCTGTGCTCGTTTCCATGCACATGTGAAACGAACTTCCTTATATGGTGAAACTCCACTTCACGTGTCTTACATGACATCATTTACCTCCCCTGTGTGGATTCTCACTCTGCAAGAAAGTACCCACCCTCTGCTCCACCATCCTGCAGCCTCTGCTCACCTGTCAGCAATGTCCCCAAACACCAGTGCTCCGACCAGCACCCCCAGCATGAAGGTGGGCTGGCACAGCTTGGCCAGCCACTCTTTCTCACACACCAAATCCCAGTCCGTCACTATGCTTTGGTGAACTTCAGTGTGGTCGTACACAAAGTTCCCATTGCACTCTTTCACTGTTTTGTTGCCATCAAAGTCGTAGGTAAAGGATTGTGGATTGATGCGCTGGGCTAAGCGGCAGTGGCTGAGCTCCCACTGCTCTCCTTCAGCCGTCCTCACCACTAAAGGCCCAGGCCCCACCTCGAAGAGTGGCAAGATGTCTTCCAGGCTAGACGCCGTCAGGTTACCATATAGAATATTGGTGATGTTGCCGGGCCCACTGCACACAAAGTTTGGGGTCTGCACTAAGAAGACAGAGGCCAGATAGTGGATCCCACAGGCTACGGCCTGGAAGACGGCTGCAAAGTACAGACATGCCTGATATCTGTAGAGAAAGAAAATGCGTTAAAAAAGATGCTGACACCAGAGCTGAAGAGGAGATGATGAGTGATTTGTTCTCTCATTCATCAGATAACTTCAAAAAGGTCACAGTAAAAATTCATGCATATATTAAGTAAGCTCTTCTCAAGTGCGTAAAGAAAATACAGTGATTAGTTCAAACCCAATCAACATCACAAACTGAATTGGATTTAATGGAAATGTTGAGCCAAGTTGGACAAGTTCGACCTTCACGTATATTATAAATGATGTTGTCTTGAAATGAAAATTGTTTGAAAAAAACTACAACGGCGGTGGGAACAAAGATATTTTTGATTTACAAAAGGATAGACTGCACAAAAGCCATACTAATTGGACATGAAAGAAGGATTTAATTTATTCAGCACTTTAAAGAAAGAAATAAGAGAAACTGGTAACATTTGGTAAATAGTTCAATTCTGGATTTTCCTTACTTGTTTTTCTTTTCTTTTATTTACTTTTCATGCAATTCAAAAAGTGAGATAGAGCCACATGAATACTGTACACAAGTTCCTCTGAGGTGAAGACTCCCCCTTAGTACAAGCATTCTGCACAAGTAATGCAATGCAGATGGCATGAGTTCTAGTGTTTGTTTTCAAAAACGCATTTGTACTCAACCCAACTGTTGACGATTCCATTAAAATACCCAAAGGAAATATCCCGACTTAGTATTAAGTGATACCTTTTGAAATGTCCGAGCTCGTCGAATATTCTCTCTACGCTCATTCTCTGACAGTGAGTTTGTGCGTCGTGGCTCCCGGTGCGTCTCTCTCCCCGACGGGCAGCTGATCCTGAGATTTCAGCACTAAATGACAAACTGCGGCTTTCACGGAGCGGAGTGAGGGTAGGAGGGGCGCGCGCGCGCGCACACACGCGCGCGCACACGCACGCACAAACACAGACTCACTTTCAAACCGTTAAATCAGCGGTGTTTTGCCTGGAGATGTTTTGGAGCGTCACAGAGAAAGGTCGCTATTTAAACACAAGTAATGCATTCGAAAGTTTTGTTTGCAGTTTCGTTTAATTAAATTTTTTTTTTTTTTAAGGTGAATTCATATACATAAATCCAATTGTTCTGTCAGTTTTTCTGACCTAGTCACAGCCCTACTAGCTGTAATGTGGTGATGTTGACAGTATCAGTGTAGAACTGTTTATTCTGTTGTAAATAACCCGCCAAAGGGCAAACACTGGACTTCTGACATCATGGAGCCATATTTCTTCTGAGGTGTTAGCCCTGTGAGTTTCAAGCAGCTGCTGAAAATATGCCTGGGGTTTACAACTGATGCATGGTGGTAATGAGCCGCTGAGTTCACAATCTTCACAAGGTCATAGTTAATCTCTAAACCAACAATAGGCATCTTTGTTGTTGTCCCCTCTTTCCATTCGTTTCGTTCAATCTGAACCAGAGCTGCATCTAATGCCAAGTTTCATTGTTGATTAATGGCAGCAGGAGTTTTTACATTTTCACCTTTAAAACTCTGACACCAACAAGTCTGAACCATGAAAATGATGAAGACTGCACATTTTATTATGCTGTGCATTTAAATAGATGTGCGGCTCAGAGCACATTAAACTCCTGTTATCAATATTTCTTCCCATTATTGCAAATTATTGTTTGGCCTGTGAATCATCAGAAAATAGTAAAGAGATGCCCGTTACACTTCCCTGGAGGCGAAAGTGACATCAACACACAGCTTTGTTTTTGTCCAATATTTGACCAAACCCCAAAAATATTCAGTTTACTCTTAATTAAGACAAGGAAATGCAGGATTTCACAAATAGATGGAACGATGGAATCATGAAACATCGAACAATTAATCGATTAATCGTAGTAGCTCTACTCAAAACGCAGAAACTTGATACTAAACATGAAATCCTGGCCTGAGTTGTGTGTCTTTGCATGTATGTTTGTCTGTTGGGTTTGATGAGTACAATCTGTAACTACATAGAAGTCTTTAAGGGTAAATCAGACCTTTCTGGACCCTGTATGCTATATATACTGTACAAGCCTACGGGTCAGTGTGCATGCATTCAAGTTGAGTTTGAATGAAATATGCAGTTAAGTGCCTCCATATTCACCACGTTAATTCACATTTCTCAGAATCGACAAAGCCACAGATTAATTCCTAACACAAAAACCTCTTGTGATCAAGCCAGCCTCCGTGTGTGTCTGCAAGAGTTCCTTTGGAAGCCTTTGATTAATGATTGATATGTGCGGTAGATGTGACTGTATTGACTCAATGCACCTTGCCTTGTCTGGATTCAGCAGGACTGCAAACTGTGACAGTGTTTGCTTTTGCTGTCGCGCCATCTGCTCCACGTGGTCCGATGGGAAATAATCAAACAGTGGAGTATTAATTGAAATAGGTCATTCACGCTGACCGACACTTTATAAACAGTGTCCACGCTTGAACTAAACAAAGTAGTTTGCTTTTTAATATTTAGTGTTTCCGGTGTAACATTTAAACATTAAGAAATCATTTAACACACACTATTAATGAGACTCTGGTTTGATTACTAGCCTTTTGGGTTGGGTGTCATGGGGAATGTATTGAGTTAAATGGGGATAAAAGGGACATTGATTTATGGCGCAAACAGATGCTGCTGCCATAAATCGTCTTCCACATGCTAGGCGAGCGTGTTAGAGACTGTTTTTTTTAAATACATATATACTTATATATCTTATATATTATAAGCTATTCCTTGTAATATATAGGCTATAGCAGGAATTGTAGCTATATAGGAGAAATAAATCCAGTGTGTGCTGTTGACAGTGGGTACGTGACCACTGGAGTGTTTTGACACAACTTTCCATCTCCTCCCTCTGACCTATCCGCTTGTGTTTGCTGTTCACCTCCATACTTGTTTTTGAAGCTATTAAGAGGAAGCTGATACAAATTTACGCCACAAGGTCTCTGAGAATAAAAGAAGTGTATACTTATTGAGGGGTCAACATTTGCTTTTGCACATGTCCTGTCTTGCACATGTCCTGTTTTGCTCTATTGCTTCTTGAAGATGTGGAATAAAGAAGCTTGTGCAGATTTGTTTTAAGGCCTCATATACATATACTGTATATATATATATATATATATATATATACACAGTATATGTCGGTGTGTTTTTATCAGACTTTGTGAACTGTGTGTGTGTGTATTACTTTTAAAGCAAACACTAACGTTCACCTGCTCCTGTCTCAACTGGCTTGCCACAAGTTTATCTATGCCTCAGTGTGTTTTTCAACCAGCAAAAAAAAAAACAAAAAAAAAGTTTTCACTGCGCAAACTAACCTCTTCAAATCCAGCTTTATCTAGTTGTACTTGGTGTGTTGTGAAATCTGCATACACCACGGTAGATGTATGAGGCCCTGCTGTTTGTTTACATATGAGCATCAGGTAAATCCCACCTGTGAGTAGCCTGCACGTCTTTATCTTGAATTTCTAAACCTAAAAGGGAATGTTCTAGCATCTTGTTATAGCCTTTAATCACACATGTGCATACTCATTGTGAGAGTTAATGCTGGGTTTAAACTTTTATCCTTGTAGTTTTGGTGTTCATTGTCTTGTCTTGCGCTTTGCCCTTCACTCCTAATTCCCAGGAGGCTCGATTTACTTTTGTCCATAGCCTCTAACTCCTTTTTTTGCACTAAGTCTGGGTATCAACAGCTGATCTCTCTATCTACGGCTATAAAACACTCCAAAAAAAAAAAAAAAGCATATCTAATCTGTTACTGGGAGAACACTTTTTTGTCACCTTCTGTGCGTGCTTGTTTGACTGAATGGTTTGAGCGATATTATGTCATGATAAAGACTTTTCTGCCCATCT
Source organism: Bovichtus diacanthus (assembly GCA_943590825.1). Taxonomy (NCBI): domain Eukaryota; kingdom Metazoa; phylum Chordata; class Actinopteri; order Perciformes; family Bovichtidae; genus Bovichtus; species Bovichtus diacanthus. The sequence goes on along the minus strand of CALSBV010010705.1, from coordinate 2,599,699 downwards.
GATCAATAATGTTTATCATCAAAATCAAACAGTAGCTAACTTCCAAGTAGCACAATGCCCTTGATGGTATTTGGTTAACTTGTTGAGTTAACAGGAGGCCTCTGCACTGACCTCTGTTTGATCTTTGCATTGAACTCTGTGCACACCTAAATAATGAGGAGCCAATGGATCAAGTTAACATCATCTTTGCTCTCTGGACCTTAGAGGAGAGGAGAGGAGAAATGGAAAACATGTGGCCAAATACCTCTGCATTCTATCAGGCAGTGGATTTTCGATATGCTCGTTGAAATCTTGGCAATATGTGTAATAATGTATTCTACAGAGAGGGGGGGGGGGATCTCCTCTGTTCAATCCACAATGAAAAAAAAAGAAGATGTCTTTGTGTGCATGATACACAACATGTGTGTGACATTCCGAGTCATTTTGTTCATTTCATCGGGATACATTTGGATTTAGCGTAGTCACACAACAGGAACCGTCATCACTTTCAGGCCCACATTGCAACACACTGTGCTGTACATGCACACGTGTAAAAACAGAGAACCTGAAAGTGGCCGTGCTTAATGTAATCACTTCTGCATGAACCTTCAGTCAGTTTATCAGGCTGCATTCTTTCTCAATGCTCGTATTGCTCTCTGTACCATTACCAGTTCAATTACCATCTGACTTACATAACTTCAGGCATTCACTGACTCACATTAAATTGTAATCAATTCCATATGGAGCTGACACGTGTTTATGTCTAACCACTGGATGGCAGTAGAGATTGACATATCTGGCATCATTCATTCATACACAGAACTGCTTTTAATCAAAGAAAACTGCAATAAACTACACATACTTTCAGATGATTTTAGATGGATTACTATAGTTTTGAATGTTATAACACAAGGAAAACTCCCCAAATCTGCTATGTGTCAAATAAAATAGTAAATGGATTTCAAAGAAATCTAGAAAATAACTGCGTCGTTAACAGGTTAAAGCTGGAGTAGGTAAGTTAGTAAGGTAGTTGTCATCACTAACCATATCCAACTAGCATGTTGTGTTGTCTATGGTATATCTCTCTGCAACCAAATGTTAAGACAAATTCATTTTCCGTGAAACGGCTCAGACAATACGACACGATCATAAGGAAGTGATTTGCAATTTTGCACGAACATCCAACGCAGGGACCTCAATATGCTCTCATTTATAGAGAGGCAGGGGAAGTATTGCTTTTACTCCAAAGAGGGCAGTAGAGAACTTATTATGAGCCTTTTTTATATCCAAAAACAAAAGTTTGTTCATGATTCTAAACATCAGAAAGAAGGCAGCCTCATCATTATACTGCATTATTTATGTGAAGCCAGGCAAATTCTAATTTACCCCCAGTCAAAACTGTTGTGAGCTGTTCTTCCTTTAAGTCAAAATCTAATCCACTTTGTGAGCCATAATAAATTGTGTCCTCTTTGAGTCTAAAATATCAATAATGTATTTAATAAACGGGCCACACAAGAATGAGCTCTGGTTATTAATATATATATATATTTTTTTTTTAAAGTGCAGATTTAGTGGCCTTTGGAGGGAAATCAATGACAAAGTTAATGAAGTAATATAATGTAATGAAAATAATGACGCCAGTGTTGGCTGACAAATTGACTTTTGGAGAATTATTGCCAGGGAAATAAACACAGATGTTTAGTTTCAGAAAATTGCCAGAGATTGCCAGTAACAGGAACATTAATTCAGGATCGCATCATGTACTGGAGGAAACACCTCTAAACTGTAAGAGCAATGAATAAATATTGCAATGTCTTTAGTATTGTAAATGAGCACTGCTACCAGCAAAAAGGGAAACATGGTCAGAAACTGATCGTTGTAATAAAATGTGGGAAAATGGGAAGAAAACAACAATGAAAAACATTGAGCAGTGTGGCACATCATATATTATTTTCCATATCCTATTTTCTTACATTTTGCAGCCATAACACAAGCAAGCAAATCCAGGCTGAGCTGTTGTGATTGGTGAGAGCGCCAACTCGCTCGCAGATGCTGAGAGGGACCTGCATGGGCCGGTGGTGCAGACCCTGCCCATGTCTAGATTTACACAGTAACCCGAGAGTCTGTGGGGCGGGAGAGGCAACCAGAGGGAGGGGGCAGAGCAACGGAGGGGTGTGTGTGTGTGCGTGTGTGTGTGTGTGATATGAGCCTGACAGAAAGAAAAAAAAAGCAAATTAAAGGGGCGTGAGTGCGTTTGGGAAAAGGGGGACTTGAGAGTGTGAGGAGGGAGTTCCTAAAGTTTTCAACGAGGGCGGCACACATTGTACTTTTGAATCTGTTTGCAGAGCCTCATAACAGAACACTAGCGTGCACACAATCAGTCAGGTTAGGATGCAGGCTCACACACGTGCGATGGTTCATGAGCAGTCGTGTCCTTGACATGTTGGTGTTTCAGTTTCAGTAACTTGCTGCTCTTAGTCTCATGGTGGAGTTTGGACCTGAAGGAAAGGAGAGGCTGGACGAGAAGAGCAGAGCAGAGAAGAGAAGGAAGACTGTTTGACAAGAAGTAGAGGAATAATGGGATAGAAACTGCAAAGGGAAAAAAAGCAAACTTCCAGTTGGGGAGATGGACTGAGCGGAGACAGAAGGGACAACATAGTAGATGGATATGTGCAGAGAGAGACTCACCCTGGGATTGCTGCTGCGTGTGGGTGTTCTGCTCACTGCTGTGTGTGTGTGCATTCATGTTTACCTTGACATGGGTGGGCAGGGAACACCTGCATCCCCGGGACGTCCCACCCAGGACCCAGGTCAGAACTTTGGCCAGCTAAGCAGAACCCAAGCAAAAGCACAAGAGCAGGGCAGAAGCGTTAAAAGGAAAATCTCTTACATTCGAACGCTTAAGAAAGACAGCCAGGCTGGGAAGAAGGACGAAGACGGAGAGGAGCCCTCACCACCTCTCCGCCCGCACAGAAAGGTATGTTTAATAACGCCGTCAACGTCTGAGTTCTTAATTGCCGCGATTAAGATTCTTGTAAGGTTATCTGATCCTAAATCTGCGTAGAGTGGCTCGATAAGGAGCTTTCACTGCATCTCCGTGAGTTACTGGCTTAAAGCTCAGTAATCCCAGGAGGGTGATGAAGGAAGAACAGGCAGCAGAATCAATGCATGGTCAATGAGCGCCTCTGAGATGCTTTGAAGTTGAAAAAGAAAGTTTTTTCACCGGGGTTCCTGGCGTCTACAAAGCAGCCTGCATTAATTTTTTTGATGGACGTATACCATTTAAACAGGTGTAAGTGTAACCCAAACTACAAATCACACCCACAGACACCTCTGGCCTTTTCGTATCAGTTGCACATCTGACAAAGAACCATTGAGACGCAATGCCTATCGGAGCAAACACAGCTATCCACATGCACAACACACATATGCACACTGCAGGGGCTTGACCCTTGACCTGTGAAGGGTGTGTTAAAGCACCGGCTTAACAAAACTGCCACCTCCTTCTTCTTGTGTCTCTTCGTGCCTTTTATTTTTTTTCCTCTTTGAGTCATCTCAGCTATTTGCTCTAATCTCTATTTTGTCATTTGATCTCTCCATCAATCCATCTCCCTTTTGTTCCCTCTCACTTCCTTTTTCATTCAGCCACCGACCACCAATACACACACGCACACACACAGAGACACACACACACACACACACACACAAAACATCTGTTTTTCTTTGATCTCTCGTCTGTCTTTCAGTCCCCCATTTCTTAGGAAATGCTTGTGTTCGCTTTTTGTTTTTTAATCTTTAATGACTTAACTAGAGGCTGAGGAGCAACAGCGTTGAGTTTTAAATGTTGTTTCACTGCAAATCACTGCAGGGCTATTATGCCACACCGAGAGATGGGCACCCGTGCACTATCAATATTACATGCCACCATATGCTCACTTTTGACACAAAATTTGTCACATAAGATGCCCTGAAGGGGCCCTGGTGAAATTTCTGTGTCATATGCTGCAGCCGTTTAACTCTCTCTCTCTTTCTCTCTCTCTTTTCTTTCTCTCTACTTACACCTCTTCTCACTTTTTCTTGCTTTAGGCTCTCATCTGGAAGATCACTGTTGCTCTGTCATGTTACCTTGTCCCCGTTCTTCGTGCTCTCATCCTCCCTCTTGCTTTTTCATCTCTCGTGTCTGTCTCAATTTAAAACTTCAGTCTCGCCTCCCACTTCTAACCCATATTTCTCTTAGTTGTTATTTCTCGCTTCCTCCAACTTGTCCTCTCGGCGCATATTCATGCATCGCGGAGGAAATAATGGGCTGGAAAGCAGGACTATTGCTCTGCAAGGAAGATGACAAGACTCACGTCTGACCTTGATGAATAGCAATGGAGGGATTCAAGAAAACATTCCTACAGAAGCGGAGTGGGCAAGGTTAAAAAGAAATAGCCAGTAGCCTGCACAGGCTGGTGCTTTCCACAAACACTGGGGGGAATTAGCTTTAAAAAGCCAATCAAAGCTCCCACTGATTTTAGAATTTCTGAATAATATCAAGAGGTTTGAATAGCTAGTTGGTATTCAGTGAGTTGAAGTGTACTACTGTAAATATTGGAGTATGCAGTCCTTCTCCCATGCGAGGTGTTTAGCGTGCCATATAAAAGGGATCGCGTCAGTTAAGGCCCAAAGTGATCAAACAGTTTTGAAACACGACATTCAGTGTTATTCTGTATGTCTGTTACCTTTCCTTGATGTTTGGCATGTCAACCGCAGTGTAAGTGTTTCTGCTGTCAACACATTGTGGAAAGATCTAAGTTTTGTGTTGCTGCAGCGCGTGAACAGAAACTGTTAGCTGCACCTCACTGTTATCTATTTATGAGCCGCTGTGAATCCGACTCAAACCAAAGAAGCGTTTTGCAACAGTCACGACCACATCTACAGTGAAGAGATGTGAAAATGTTGCCACTATGTTGCATTTTCCGGCGAGTCAAATCTTCTTTCATTCATTAAATATCACAGTATTAAGTTTATCTAGGGAAGAGGGGGAGTGATAGAAAGATAGATGAAGAATATGAGTCCCTTTGTTCAAATTCTCGACTTAATAAAACTTAACGTTAATAAATGGAGTGGTCGTCCACCAGTCAGAGGGTCAGTGGATCGATCCCCGGCCTCTGCGGTCAGCATGTCGAAGTTAGTAGTTACTCACTACTTACTCTGACATTTGTTGATTTGCCAGTAGGTGGCGCTCTCACTTATGCTCAATATTGATTGATGTCTGGATGCCCGCATGTGAAATTTGGAACAGATCGGACAAAGTACAATCAAGTTACAACAGCTTCCTGTTTCATGGTGAGGAACGACTTTGTGAAGGCGTTTCACGAAAACTACAAAGCTTCGCAATTTACTATCACACGCGTCTTATGGTCAAACTGACCAAACCTGAAGTAAATCCATGGAAATCTCACCTCATCACATTTTTTCATTCTGCACGTCAAAATTTAAACATCCACGGTTTCCCATATACATTTAAAATATTATGCAATATAAATGAACAGGTCACGAACCATAAACCAACTGTATTTCACGAAATTGTCAAATTTTACAGTGTCACATTATCTATCAGTACAGAACAAATCTAATTATCATTATTCATCAAATATAATCCATCTGTACGGTTGATTTAGGCAAAAACTAAAATCCTGACTCGTCCCGTGGTTGGAGACACTCTGTATACTCTAAGGAATGTGATTAGGATTTGTCACCTGTTTATGGTATAATGTGCATATGGAGTTTTATGTGTGTGTGTCAGTCCTGATTCAGACACAAATAAAACTCCATACCGGTCTTATTACCAGCGGCAATTCCATTTCATCATATGATTAAATAACCTTTTCTCTTTTACATTACCTGCTTGATTGAGGACATGTGTACGGCATACCAAGGACTACAAGGTGACAGCTTCACAAACACAACACCTGCTTCTCTGTTCTCTTTGCTGCATTTTGAAAGTTCGCAATTTTTAACCTTGAGGCTTTGAGCAAAATGAAAAGAAAAAATCACTAAGAAAGGCATCCAAGAAACTGTAGTGTATATAGGTGACAGGCCAGACTGTTGCTGACAAATGATTTCTCCCTAATAGCGCGTGTGTGTGTGGGTGCATGCGTGCGAGACAGCCTCAGGGTTTGTTTTAGTAATAACCAATCTAAAGGAAATCTAATCTCTTAGCTGTCAGGCATCCACATAAATACACTCACACACATCCTCTTTAATCATTTATCTCTTGCAGGATTTCTTCCCCACTGGGAAAAAGAGGAGCGAGATGAGTTGGTTAAATTATAGACAGACATGAAATGTGTTGGGCCAAACAACAGCAGCAAGAATGAAGGGAGAGAAAGAGAGGAAGATAGAGAAGCGCAGACACAGCATGCGTTGATGACTCAGCCTCCTGACTTTAACACAGTAATAAACAGACTACTGCCTCTAAGTGACAGTGAAGCCCTCCAACGCAGTTCTACCTCTCCGGCTGAAAACTACTTCAAGCTTCGGAAAAGACGAGTAGCTCCCAGCAGCTCAAAAAGTCACCAGAAGTCACCAGATGACTCTATATGCTAATTTGCATGACTATGCCTCCTACACTTCACCTACTGCCATTGATGGGAGAGGAAGCGCTGCTATTTCCCTGGTTGGATAAGACAATTTCTATGAATCAATAGGCTCTCTGGAATAAATACATTGCAAACACAAAAGTCCAGGCTAGCAGCTGTGTGAGGCTGTATGGGCATAGCGGTGCTAACAATGACCATGCAGACATTTAGCAGGTGCTTTATTACCGTGTTCACCATCCAAATTTGGTCTGTTAGCATGCTAACATGTGGACGCAAATAGACGCCACCAAAAGAGCAGAAATACACCACAGTTGCCTTATTTATATGGTGCGTCTTCTTAGCTGGCTTGCTAATGTTACTCACTAAGTTACATTCAGTAATCATCTGGTTTAGTTCACATGTGGGTTAGGCCAACGTCTTGTTTTCTACTTCTTTTGAATTGATTATTATACAGATGAAAAGTCAGGGGATCACCAAAGTTATTTCAAGTAATTCTGAGGAGGACATAAATATTTGTACCAATTCCACAGCAGTCCATTGCTTAATGATATGCAACTTCCTGCTTCCCATCGCAAGCATTCTGAGAGCTGTTATAATAATGCGACACTGAGTAACTTAAACCTTCAATTTAGTATCATATTAGGCAACCTTATGAAGCTAAAACAGTCATTACATGGTTAGGAAAACATAGCAGCAACAGGAACCGTTTTGACCCGGCAGTGAACTGCAACATGTGTCTCATTACTCCTCATATAGTCAAACAACAAAGTCTGCAACTCTCCCTGCCAGTGAAAACAGAAGAGGAAGAGGAAATCGGTGCGTTGGGCCACAATTGAGACAGGATTTTCTCAAATGTAAGACAGCATGTTCCCATAAATCCAACTGCTTCCTTATAGAAGAATATTGTCATATATATTAATAATATAGAATATATCTACACTCCGGTGCCACTCTGCACATATTTCTTTAATCCCATTTGTCTGAAGACAATATGTTAGTGGCTTAGAAGTGATTTATTCTTTAGTCTTCTCTTAAATAACTCATTCTATCACCTTGCATTGAAGGAAACCAAACACAAAAATCTCAAAATGAGTGTAGAAATGACTGAATAATGTTAAACTGCTACAAAGACCTTTCATTTGATATTTTCACAGCCTGCTCTCCACAGCACGCCATTTCACAGTGACGGTACTTTGAGTGTGTGAGCGTTGAAGAGCTTTTCTTCGGGACTTCTGTCCCAGCGTCACTCTGAGATTTCTCCCAGATAGGCCAGCTGTCATTCAAATGTCAGACACACTCAACTTCAAAGCCAAAAGGCAGGCAGCACATAGATCACAAAAGAGAAGCAAAGTGGAACCATGCATCCTTTGAGACAGGCCTCCCGGTTTTAGAAGATTTCAGAACATAAAACACTAAGACAGCCCGCTGAAATGATCATCCAGAGATGAAAAGGTAATCTGTGCAACCCCATGCAATAACTGATCTTTTTAATCTTGTTTTACACAGTCATACAGAGGAAGATAGCAACAATAGAAGGTATTCGTTTTCCTTATTATCCCGTTGATGTTGGCAACAATGACAGATTGTCAGAAATGCAAAAGAGATTTATGTTAATAAACACTGTTATGGCCTTAGAGTTTAAAGTAATTCACTGTGTTTAAATAAAACAGAATACTTGTGATTGCCTCATTTGATTCTACCAGAAACCACCAATAAGTAGTCTACACTTTAATTCAAATGATTTCCTTAATTAGATGGGACACAATTTAACTTATCCCCATGGCAGGTATTAATTACTTTTGTTTAAATAAGCATCAGTGTGATTCCAAATGAATACTTTGCTCCTGAACGTTGATTAGTGTTGGGATAAAGCCAGAACAGAAAATAGAGAGAAAAAAAAGAAAAAGAGAGAGAGAGAGACAGAGAGAGAGAGAGAGAGAGGCTGTTAGTTAGGAAAGAATTATTTCTGTAATCCCAAATGTGTGACTGGAGTCAGTTCTCAGGCATCTTTAACCTCTAGCTGGGGCATCTGTGGAACCAGGGAGTCACAAGAAATCAACGGCGGGGAAGCTGACGTTTCACCTGGGTCACACGCAGCTTCCTGTCCTCCCATTACAGACAGTGCCTCATCTACACACTTATATTGACTGATTCTACAAAGGTCTTCATGACCGAGACCATTCCGTGACATTTGTCTCAGCGTACGTAAAAAAACAATGTGTTCATTCACCACATATTGAATTATTTTGTCCGTGAAGCTCGCCGCCGAATTGTCCAAAATGTAAATATAAAGCCAGAGTGAGGTAAAACTGAAATGTAAATATAGACAAAAAGGGTTGAAGCATACAAGCCATGGGGCAAATTATTCTTTCAAAGCCTAAAGGAATAGTTCAATATTTTCGGGAATACTTATTTGCTCTCTTGCCAAGAGTTAGGTGAGAGGAATCACACCACTCTCATATCTGTTAAATGTGAAGCCACAGCCAGAATACAGTTAGCGTGGCTTAGCACAAAGACTGGAAACAAAGGAAAACAGCTAGCCTGGCTACCGACAAGCAACTCTTAAACTCACTATCTAACGTGTTAGATTTAGTTCAAGTGTTTGATCCTTACCAAATCCAAGTGTATACACAACACATTGAGGTTTTACTATTACCAACTACTACCATTGATTCTTTCTTTTTCTTTTTTACACTTGGACAGTCTGGATAGCAGTTTCCCACTGCCTTCAGTCTTCATGCCAGATGGCGGCCTAGTGGCTCCAGCTTCATATCTGGGATTGGGTTTGATCTTATATAAAAGCAAATAAGCATATTGTCCAAATATCAACCTATTGCTTTTAGGTTTGTCTGCAATTGCCACATACTGTAGAGTGCAAAGCTTGCAAAGCATATTTTTAGCGTTATTTTGTGGGCACCAACAAGAGCGAAAATAATCCGCTCGTACTTTAGGATCACGGGCACATTGAAAGCAGCTTACATGTACATAGCAAGGTGTGATGACTCCAGGCCGATGAAATCAGAGCAGAGAAAAACATGTGTTTAAACATGCAAGGCCGTTGATTTTCCTACATTTTGGGATTATATATTCGCAGTTACATTGCATCACCCGTTATGCACACGCCAGCCACCCTGGAGAAGTAAACAGCTCCACACAGGCTCACAGTTTTGCTTGCGTAATGCGAGATTAGTATCTAAATCCAACTAAAGAAAAAAGGCTGGTCTGGAATCATTGCCAAGTTCTGGGGGAAGAAGCACAAAGAGAACTTTCAGATAATCAATCACCCCCTCTCGGCAAAGTTTACAGAAATCTAAATCTAATGGCCTTCAGCAAGTGTTTACACCCTTTTTAAACAAGAGAAACAGCCGAGAGTGTTTCTGCAGCAGAGAAGATATTACTACTTTTATTGTGTCATGAGTACGAACATTATGGATCCCAACTCAAACTCTGTTTTTTTTTTAAGACTAAAAAACTTGGCGGAGGAAAAGGTCTGAGGGCAGAGTTTTAAATGTAGAGCCATACTAACCCTGCCTCAAACAAGATGATCAAAACCATATGTTGCAGATGGAAAAACAGAAGCCACTCAATGCTCTTTATGTTATTGACTGGATACACAGTGGGTCTGTTGTGTGCGTTGACTTGTATCGGACAAAGACTCCCACTGGGGGGGAAAAAGTCAGTGTCAAACTGTCAAGTCCAGAGTCTCGATCGCACAATACTCCCCTCAGACACGGACGCCTTGTCTGGAACATTCCAGAAAGTTCCCAGTCTCCCTCCCAGCTGATATGAATGAGTGCATTGACCTCTGAAATGGGACGCCCTCGCTCCCATCTTTGCCACTCACTTACACCGCCCCATCCATGTACACATGCACTCACACTCACCATGAATACCTGATTCGAGCAAATGGCACTGTGTCACCAAAAAGCCTAAGGTTTGTTTATGTAGTGGAAACCCCTTCCAGTAGACTTTGATGTGCACCGTAGCGACCTGCGTTTGGTTACAAAGACAACAGACTCCACTTAGGCCTAAAAGCAACCGAGAGGGCCAGTGAACCTCAAGAACAATCATTTAAAGAGCTTGTTGTTGGTGCTCTAGGACATGTTTATAAGAATATTTCTGCCTCTCACTCTTGCTCTATAACTTCAGTGTTTAATAGATGATAGTGAGCGATAATGAGAACGGAAAACATATGGAGAGGAAGGCGCAAATAAGGGGGATGAAATTAGAAACACAAACACAAGCTGAGTGCTCGTGGAGACACCATTGCTCAGTAATAATGTTGGCAGGACTCGGATCTCACAAAACAACCATGAACATGGACAATTATGGAATATACATTCCCCCTTCTATTTCTATTTCTTTCCATATTCATAGTCAGTAATCTTTGCATGTGCAAGAAACTAACAGACGAATTGGCAAGAAAGAGGGATGATGAGTGAAAATGACCGCCTGTCTTTGTTCATCTCGCTGTCACTCTTTGTTTTTCTAGCTCTATCTCAGGAAATACAAGTCATATGGTGCTCAGTGGGCTCCCTCTGCTCTTCCCAACTAGACATCAAACACAGATCTCATATCTGGGATATTGTCCAGGAAGACAGGCGCGCACTTGCATAGAATGACTCACACACTCACAGACACACACATGCAGGTTTTAACTGCAAGCCTGCTAACAATAAGACCCCATCTGTCTCTTGAGATGCTGGCCAAATACGGTATGATCATATGAGACGACAACGTGTCTTCAGCTGTGTCTGTCACCTTTATGTAAGCTGCATATTTGTGCAGCGCTCTTCAAGCTGGGAGCACAAAGTGCTTTCCAAAGACAGACATATACATTAAAAACCTATTTAAAAAAGTGCAAATTAAAACTAGACACTCTAAAACCTCTTCTGTGGCAGTTCCCGCTACAGTAGTTGTCTCCAGGAGCACATTTTGTGATGATTACACACACACTCACAAGGTGAAAACAATACAAGTGAAACTATTGAAATAAACTTAAAATGAGGTGGTTGCGCAACGGAGCTGTTTTATGTAAACAAATAAGACAGTGGTGTCAGCAGATTAGATACTAACTGGACGATTGTTCCAAAGCTGAGGTGCCAGAACAGCAAACGCTCGATCGCACTTCGACCTTAACCTGACCTCTGACAGCTCGCAGGCCCAATCTCAGCAGATCTGACAGCACTTGTTGGACAGCAAGGAGTTAAAAATCCTTGTACTCTGGCGCCTGGCCAGAACAGGAGCACCTGTATATGCCCAGATGCATTTATGAATGCCCGCATGAGTGAGGTTACCACAATGTGAACGGTAGGGGACTGTGTTTCCAAGGCAACAGCCAGTCCTATAGATATGTAAGTTTACGGCTTGTGCCATGAGATGTGAAAGGACTCCAGAAAACACACAGGCTTTAACGGGGTATGCGTGTTTGTACACATGTGTGTGTGTGTGTGCGATAAGAGCGTCACATAACCGATGGTAATCTACCAACCCGCAGCTGCGTCTCCTTTTAAAACCACACACAGCAGTGAGCAGTATTTGGTATGTTTTATAAGGCCATTCACAACTATAATTTCCCACCGTGGCTTTGTATGAGATCATGTTTAGACAAAAGCCACAAAGTATGTTGTTGTGGATCTATCAGCTACATGCATAACATGTAGTAATACCTACGTACCTACGTAATACCTCGCTTTGAATGACAAGTGTTACCTGCACAGCCTTACTTTTGAATGTCTTCCCATCACGCTCTTTTGCTGTGGAGTGCACAAATGGCTGTCTTTGTTTACCCTCACCAATTCAATGTAAAGAGCGCGCTGGAAATGGGCAGCAATCACAACAGCATGAGAGCTGGGAGCTGATTATTTGTGCCATTGAATGGAGCGGCACTGATTGCTTTTTGTTAATCTTATTTCAAAATTTGTATGTCCGTTTTCTAAGAGGTTTGTCCCTGCCACTTAAAGTAAACTACCCTGTCCTTTTATGCTGCCATTATCTGATAAATCTATTCACCTCATGAAGTTCAACTCATAAGGTGCCATGCTCCCACTTGTGAAATTCAAGGCACTGATATAGTTGAGGTATATCGAGGATGTTCGTAATGATGCACCTGGAAGAAAAAACAGGAACAGGCAAATGCTTTTCACTGGAAAGATGGTTAAGCAACGCTCACAGATCAGTTTCGATTTAAGCTAGACGGACATAAAATGAGGCTGCCACGTAGGCGATGGCACAAAGTGCTGAGCCAAAATGGGCTAGCGCTGGTCTTCGATCAGCTTTGATTTACAGCACGTGGGCAGATAGTGCTACTGCCAAGTAGTGTTCAGAACGAGGAATCAGAGAGCGCGTGCTGTAATGAAACACATACTGTCGGGCGCATAAATGCAAAGCCTCAAGGTCAAATAATATTCAGAGGTTAATTCAACTCCACCACTGTACAATAAACATTTTCTCTCTCTCTCTGCCTGCGAAGAAAAAACAGTGCCGAGAGGAGTGCGATCTCTTCCTCCTCCATCAAAACCCTCCGCGCCTGAACGTCCCATTTCTCTCTGCGTCTCTTCCTCTCACTCACACAAACACATAACTTCCACCCCCTCGTGTCGCTCCACCCCTCCACAGGCTTCTTCCGCAGCATCACTCTGCCTTTGAGACTGAGGCTAAACTCTTCTGAGATTACTGCCTTTATTAAAAAAAGATCAGCATAATCCTCTTTAATTCTGTTATACCCTCTCGGTCTCTCTCTGTAGTCTGGCAGCGAGCTGGGATTGGTCAGTGAGCCAGGCCTGCCAGAGGAATAGAGATGACACCGCAGGAAGTGGAGACAGCTGGGGTCTGGTCCTACTGCCAGTCTCCCCCATCTAGCAGATTAGTCAGAACGATAGAGCTTAGTAAAGCGGATTCTTTGTGATTATCCTGTATATAGCATGCTGTCAGCTTCAATCCTTTCAATATTCACTTTTTATTACGCTCTCAATGTTTTGCTCTATTACCAACTGATGTAACACAATATGCCCACGATGAAAGATTTAGATTTTGGTGTTCTAAAACCCCGCACGCAGCAGGGATATGATTTGGATTGACAGGTCTGTCAATAAATTGGCTACTATTTAACGTAGCAATGAGTGTGATCTCAGCCCTACGCCCAGTAGGTTATACCATTCACTGTCCATCATCATACCATTATAATCATACGCACAGTCCAGCTGTTTTATATCCCATTGTAGTAACATTATGATGTGCTGTTTGCAAATATGTGGTTTATGATCATATATAGGTGCAACATGGTAGTTACACCCCCCATCAGATACCCTTTTTTCCTCATTTCTTTGTTTTGACCAGTATCATCTTGTAATGGAGAAGAACAACAATTCATCAGGTGAAATATCCGATAACTGTCAAAGCAGTTTTAAGTATTAAGTAGGTTTTATTTCCTAATTTCCTAAAAACTAGAGGACATTTGCTTTTGCCATTAATATGCTGAGTGTTTTTGTTTCAAAAGTAATGAAGCTCTTCACTTTGTGATAAATGTTACTTTGCACCAGAGTTCTGAGCCCCACAGAAGAAAACACAGCATCCTCCTTCGTTTATTTCTCTTTTCTCTCACTTGGGTTCACTAACTCCTAGAAATCAGAGGGAGGCTAATGTGAATCAGCCTCCTGCTGTTTCATTAAACCACAACTTGTCTGTCTGCCCACTTGTCCATCGCATCTTGACCTTGATTTGGCACAGAGGTACCGTTGAGCTCCTACCCAAGCTGTCAAGAAAATGTAGCCTGTCAAAGAACACTTCCTAACTTCAAGACACTTCATAGCGTTAAAATAATATTACACACGCTGTTCGCTCGCTCTCGCTCTTCTGAAGCATCTGGACTCCGCTGAGAACAGTCGTAAAAAAGAAATAAAAAGTGAGCAGCAGGTCCTGCACTCACCCACCCTGGCACTTTACTAACAGACCAGGCCGACTTGGCAGCAATTCGTCTGTGGCCTTATGGCTTCCAAACAGGCGGACGCGGCTCACCTGTGGCTGGCTCCTCCGTGACATTTGATACGCCGGCGACAATTTGTTTACTCAAGCACTGACTGTGCCGTGTTCTCTGAGATGCTCTGGCCACACTGGCGTCGATCACAATGTATTGCCTTTTTGTTTTGTTTTTTATCCATATAAATCCATATACAGGTGTTGAACTCTTGGTCTTCCTTCACAGTGAGGCACATTTCCTCCTCAAGTCCAACTCCCCCCTCTACCTCCCGCTCATCCTCCCTTCTTCTCCCCCTCCCTCATTGTTCTGGCAAACAATCCGCTCTTGTTTTATCCAGTCATCTCTTGTCCACCCGTCCATCCTCTTCACCCCGGGGGATTATTCACGCTTGGCCTGGCCGCTCACACTTCTCTCTCACCAGGCTAAGAGGCACAGATTCACTCACACACCCACCTCTGTCAAGACATGCAGGCCATGCAGAAAAGCCCCATAACAAAGCGGTCAAAAAGGGAGCAAGGATGTTAAAACAACATCCCTTTTAAATCCCCTAGAAATTAAACGAAAAGGAAAGGCAAGAAAATACCGGATAAAGTACGAATAGAAGGCGATCCAGTTAAATGTTTACCCTTGAGGTAGAATTTGTTCAAATAACTTTGCCTCCTAATGAATTAAATTAATCATCTCTTTTTCATTAACCGAAAGACAAGCTGTCTGCTTTCAGTGACGACATTTCAACTCATGTCAGTGGTTACGGTTGCAAGACGTATGACTTTGATGCCTTCTTGATCGCCATTGAAAAAGAGAGTTCGTCCTAAATGGTCTTATCTGGTTAAATAAAGGTTCAGTAAAATATAAAGTTTAAGTTAATTGTCACACCCTTTGAGGTCTCAGATTGTCAACTTTGAACAGGAAAAGAAAACTACCACAACTACTACTGTTCATACACAATTAACTCCTCCTGCCTTCTGAACTTATCCTTAAGCCAACACTTCATGGCATCGGCTTTTCGTTCATACACTTGAACTAGCATTTCTTTCAGGTCCGCCACTTTATTGGACCCCTACAGCTCAATTTATCGCCTGCTCTTCAACTGAACCTTCAACTCCTTTAGCACTTTTACTCCGACTTCATTCGGTGCTCACACTTAAAGGCTCTCAATACAGAATTCAGAGCATATCCATGATGGAGGGATTCCCTCTACACCGGTGGTCTCCAACCTTTTTGCACCACGGACCGGTTTCATGCAAGACAATTTTGCTACAGACTTGGGGGGGGGCATTGTTATTCCATATACAATGTAAATGTAATTATTCCATTTTATATTATGCACATTATTTATATTATTGTTACATTGTAATATATATAATATAATACATAAAAATGTTTAAAATAAATATTACCAACACAACATTTTTTTTTTTTTTATTCTTTCTGTGCGGCCCGGTACCAAATGATCCACGGCCCGTTACTGGTCCGCGGCCCGGTGGTTGGGGACCCCTGCTCTACACAACTCTGAACAAGCTAGCAGCTAGTGGTGCTAACAGCCCTGCAACTGATCAGTAAAGCTCAATTCATCACTTGCTCTTAAATTGACATTTCAACTCCTTACAGTGCTTGTAGGCAAAACTGAGTCTTCAACTTTAGTCAGCACTCGCACTTAAACTTCCTTCAGCAGCAAGCGCACAACCACACTTTCAACGGAGTCGCTTGAAATACGAATTTTCAGCAGCAAGCACGAGTACTTTTCCTTCAGAAGACGCAGCTTTTTCTAATTCCTAATTTCCTCATAACTACTGAATCAATCATTTCCATTTTCCGTCCGTCCATTCACGTCAAAGCAACCACCTGAAATGCTCATGCGGAGGATGTGCTTATATCTAATGTGATGGGATTAAGGTCTAAACAGCTGAGGCTCGACAGTTCTGAGTGATGTTCTGTGTGTTTGTTATTAACACTGCTTACCTCTGCTGTCCCTGAGGCGCTGATGACTTGTTGTTCCTAACTGAACACGGGGCTTCACACTAATCTCATCAGCGCTAAGTGATGATTCAGCAGTTAGTAAGAGCTAGAAAGATAATGCGTGCATAGACACACACAAAATCTCTATTTTGGATCTGTTTTAGAACAGAAAAAAATGTTGGATTTCATTTTCACCTTCACATGAAGAGACGATAATTGCAGCCCGCAAGTAAAACAGGCCTGGATTAAAAACCTGAGATGCATGGGTTGGACAACTGCCACTTTCCAGCAAAGTCCTTAAAATAGAAACCTTGGATCCACATTGGCAAAGTACGCCAAGATTTCTATACATTCTATGCCATAGATTTCAGGCAGTATGTGTGTGCCTTCCACCCTCACTCCGTCCTTTCCTTCTCAACTTTTCACCTCTCTGCTCCTATTCAACCCCACCTTATAACACTCCCAGTGAGTCCATTGACCCAGATAGTTGCCCTCTGATCAGCAGTCCTGTCCCAACCTGTACCAGGCTGATGTATGGGGCCTGGTAGCTGAGCAGAGCAGGGAGGACTCGGTTAAGAGATTAAAAGGGCAGCGAGGAGAAAGGTAGATTGTATTTGTCTACGTGTAAATAGCAGACTCCCACGCTGTCTTTCTGTCCCTGTAAAACGTTCCTGGCCTCACTACAGCATTTTTGGAGCAATGCTAATTGGATTAGATTCTTACTGTTCTGTTCTTTTGCCAGTGATTGTTTGCCAGATTGTGGACTTTGCAAGAAAGGATTTCTGCTACGAGATCTGAATTAAAGTTTTATGAAAGAATCAAACCTCCCTGTGGAGGCGTTAGGTAAAAAAAACAGATGAAAGTTTTTGTTAAAAAAAAAAAGTACACACTCTGTATAGTGCTGTAGCACATTAATGATGATGACATAACATTAAATATCTATACATTTATACGATTGACCTCTCTTGGGTTAGCAAGAGCATTAAGTTTTTTTTTTCTGTGGCAAATCAGGAAAATCAAACTGCAGGAAACAATATCTATAGACTGAAACCAACCTGTGCACGTCCATCATACCGTTTGTTCGGCAGGGTAATTATGTTGATCATGCATCAAGGCCACGGGTGTAATTATTTAAAACTGAGACACTGAATAAATTGAGAGCGTGGCAGCCAGATAGAGAGAAACAGCGAAGACGAAAAGAATTAGACGCAGAGACAGAGGGGGAGAGAGAGAAAAGGAAACAGAGGGATGACATGATGAAGCGAGAGGAAGGGTAGAATTGAGGCAAGGCAAACATTCAGATGTTTTGACGTGCCGCAAATCGATTAAAGGCTGAATGACAAACAGTGAATAGTGTTGCGTGAATCCTGCACTGCAGCCATTAAAGGGACAGCCGATTCTCTGCGTTGGCAGGTCCAGGATCAGCAGCACTAAAGGAGGAAATGAGTGTATGTGCAAGTCCATATAAAGTAACTGCATATGTATGAATTTGTATAGCATATGTGAGCGTGCAAGTGTGTGTGTATACATGTGCATTGAGGAAGATAAGACAGCCCTATCATAGAAAATGCTTTGGTAGATAATCTATATGTAGTGCAGATACGTTTGCATATGTTGAATAAACGTGTGTAAAAGTGTCCACAGACCTGTGTATGTGCGACATTTAGGCATTATGTTTTCTCAATTGTATTGCTGATGAAGATTGAAGTAGAATAATACAGTGTGTAAGTATGCTGTGTGTGTGCCTGAGTGAATGTGAACTATCCACTTGCTGTCACACAAATGAAATATGAGAGAGTTGACCTATACACCATCTAATTATCAAAACACACAATCACCACTTTTGTTGAAGTCAACAGTGTGGTTGTAGAGCAACGTGTGTTGTGCCTGCAATAAAAAAACAAGGCTAAACTGGAGGGCATAGCTGCGAGTAGGAAGAGAAAGAAAAAGAGGCATGGAAACAAAACATGGGTGTGAATTCCAACACAAGATAATTGTCCTAAACAGACCTGATGTCACCACAGCGCCCTTTACAGATTGCTCACCAAATGTGCCCAGAGCATCGAACAAACCCAAACATGATCTTGTTCGCTAAGCCAAAAATGATCTGTGCATAACCATGGAAAATCTGAAAAATAAACTGCTGTGCCCATGAAACACTGATGAAGTGCAGGAGCGTCCCGGGCAGGGAAGCACTCTCTCGTGAAATCAACCCAGGATCATTTATACCAGCGCTGCTAATGAACGCTTGGCCATGTTGTTTGACCCAAGAAATGATTGTGCAACCAGCGAACGCATCATCGCCATTTTTTTTTTCTTTCCTCTCCATCTCACTGCCTCACCTCTAATCATAAACAGACACATTCCTGTATAAATGAAGCCGGCTGTAAAGCGGAGCTCTGCCAGGTTTCAGGAATGTGATCACACAGCAGCACTGAACTGCTTCAGCCAACTGATGGTGAAGTCGGAGCTCTTGTTTTTTTTTTTTTCACTGTGAAACACAGCTGGACTTTCTACAGTAGAATGTTTTTTATCTGTACCTTGTAGTGCCGAATGCATGACAGTAAATAGTGGCCCCCGTGTTACTAGAATAACAATGGGAATGAATCTTAGTAGTTTATTTGTCACTGATTTGAAAAATCCTCCACTGAGCACATTGTGACCTAGTTCCATCAGTAGCTAAGTGCAAGTGGGTCATAATACCTGGAAGAATAAAGCTCTCTTTGTTGTTGTCCTTTTGAGAGGCTTTTAGTTATTTGTCAATGTTCATTTATTTATTTTTTTTATTGTTAATGATTATATACGTGTGTGTGTGTGTGTGTGTGTGTGTGTTCGCGTGTGCGTGTTCCTCTACAGACTCCTCGGTGGCATATAGACTTGGAGCCGTGGGCCGGTGAGAGTCATTCTCTGGAGGACGAAGCTAAAAGGTTTCTCAGCTACATCACAACACCACAAGTGAGTAATCATTGTTTGAATTCTTACTGGTAATTTTAAACCAGCTCCTGTTGTGTATAAGTACTTATTTTTATTTCATGTATTTGTAAGGGACTGTGAACCATATTAATAAAGAAATGTTGTCACTTGCGGTGATGGAAGGTAAGTGCTGCAGTAAGTGCATTTCCTGCTAATGTCGAAAATTCAGTACAACGTGCTGAAGAGAGCAGAGCAAATATAAAGATGCAACAGTGTTATGAAAGTGTGAAACAGAAAACAGGATTGTTCGTTTCTAGGCACAATTTACTCACATTTATTACACAATTTTATACAAAGACAATCTGAACATGTGTTCGCAGGGATCAAAAAATCTTGTTTTTAGACAACAGCTGTGAATTCAGTTAATCATAACAGCTCGATTCTTGGCCTACAAGTGCGTGGTTGCTCGGTGTTTACCTTTGTCCACTCTAGTATTGTTTTTTCTGTAATTTTTTTTTAATTATGACATTGGCCGTAACTTGATGCGAGCTGTGTTCCATCAGGGAACACAACAGCTTAAACGTACATCTGATTTGTAATGATTTAAATAAAGATGAACTAAACATCATAACCAGATGCATAAATGTAGCTTTAAGACCGCAGTTTAAAGAAGAAGAGAAGAGTAGTTATGGCTTTTGAAGGCCAGGAAGTGCATTATTTTGACAGGTCTTTGTTATGTATATCGGAGAGACCCTGTATCTATCAGCCCATGACTGAGCTACACTGGCACCTCTTTCACATTCAGCTCAGCCAGAGAGCATTTGTCTTGCTCGACAGCATACACATAATTCATTACTGTATTGATTACCATACAGATGAAACTCGCAGCCTCTCTATTCACACTTAATCAATGAGCTGTTGTGGTTTGTTGGTTGGTTTATGTCAATATTAAATTACGGGAAATCAATTAAGATGTTCAGCATCATGATTTGAGAAATATTGAGGGATTGAAAGAGCCTGGAATGCTGTGCCCTTGTCCGTATTCTGAAGGTAATGCAAAGACACTTCTGCTGGATTACATGTGCCGCGGTTTCTATTGTAATGAAATTGGCTTGGGGATAAATCAGCAACTTATCTTTTTTTAAAATATAGCGAGAGCACAGAGTACCCCACTCCAAATGACTAAGCAAATGTTCTATATCTTTCACAAAGCAGACATTCAGCTCATAATGAATAAGCCCCGGGATGTGCGTGCGTGCGCGTGTGTGTGTGTGTGTGTGTGTGTGTGTGTGTGTGTGTGTGTATACATGCGTGTGCAGCCACTTGTGCATATGTGTGTGTGTGAAAGGAAGAGACAAGGACAAGAACAGAGAGAAAGAGATTGCATGAGTGTGTGTGTGTGTGTGTGTGTCTGTGAGAAGCTGTTGAAGGGAACTGTCCATCATACGCACTGACAGCTGAGGGTGGAGGGAGTTGGAGGGGGTACAGCAGCATCCTCAGCTGTAATGCTGACTGACACAGTGCCTGGTGGAGCTGTTACTAAGAGAGATGGCCTGCGACACAACTGTCTAATCAATAGGAGTCCGTGTATCTTGGATGCATGCACCAGCACACACACAGATGGGAAGAAGTGTTTCTATAAATGTATTTTTTTAACAGCATGAAATTCACAGCGGGATACTTTTTTTCTGATTAGCTTAACAACAATAAGTAGTACTGTACTGTTCATTCATTAAATTGTGTTCTGAATGAAAACAGGTCTGTTTTTACAGCTCAGTATTCAGTGAAAAGTGTTCAGCAGTCAGCAGTTCAATGCCAAGTCTGCATATGTGTGGCAAAATTGTGATTTTGCATTTCATTGCACATTGTTCATTGTGTGCTGATAAATGCTTTCAGATGGAACACATTAACAATGGCAGGCATAATGAAGGGTGTTCCAAATTATAATTTTTTTTTTTATTCCGCCACCCACGCGTACAATACAATCTTTGTACCCTTTGCAACAAAGACACATTGGGGAATGCACTTGATTTAGCTGGTCCCTTCCTCCCTAACCTGTCACTGAACGCTCTGATTAGAGGGACCCGGCACAGAACTGTGAAAGAGCTACACTGAACCACACCCTGTGGGCCTACCACCCACTGGGATAGGGATTGGTAGACACCACCATAAGAAGCAGAAGAAGGAGGGATTTTGGCTCATGGTTCTCCTAAAGCAGCAGAGGCCAGAAGGGTTACGGTGGTCGCAGAAGCAAACACCTGGATGTAGGAGGAGTTCAGGGAGGCTATGGAGAAGTAACTTCTGGCAAACTATCAGACGACTAAGGAAGGGGAAGCAGGGCAGGTTCTGTTTGTCAGACAGTGATGGTGGATTGCTCCCTCTGGGTTTTTGGAGTGAGTTGCTGCACCAAGCGAAGTCTTGTTCACGAATAAGGGTCAAATGATGTGTGCGATCGACAGGCGGTTTGGTGCGGCATGAACAGTAATGCAGGCATTGCACCAGACCGAGCTAAGCCAGGAAGGCAAAGCTTTAGATACCCTTAGATATGGTAAGGAGCTCAGACATCCAAGAGAAAGTAGAGCTGCTGCTCCTTCACATCAATAGGAGCCTGTTGAGGTGGTTCAGGCATCAGATCAGGACGCCTCCTTGCACACCTTCCTCTGAAAGTTTTCCGGACACTTCCAAATGTGAGGAAATCCCGGGAGACCCAGAACATGCTCGAGGGATTGTGTCATTTGGTTTGGGGAATGCCGCAGTATCTCCCAGTAGGAGCTGACAAACGCTGAGGGAATAGGGACATCTGGACTACCTTGTTTAGCCTCAAAAACTCAAAAGGCCACAGCAAACCGTGGCTGAAGCCCACACATGATCAGTGGTAAAAGCGTGCTCTGTGCTGGCTGTACCATTTTTTTCAAAAGACTAGGCAGAAGCGTTACCTTTGGCGTGGCTGACCACTCGAAATTGCCATCGAGCTCTGCGCCCAACGTTCAAATTATTTCAACTTTGACCTTGTTTTCCGCTGCCCTTTTAAAGTGCAATCAATGACAGAACAGCTGTATACCGTATAGACACTGCGGCCTACCTCGTGGTCAACAAAGAGCACATTTCTTATCATGTGAAGACAGCTTTAGTGTTTTTTTTAAAGCTTTAAAAGTCTTTATCACTTAACAAGGGAACTCAGGTGTTGGCCTGCAAAATGTAAACATGCACAAATAATAGTTTCAAATGTCAATTTTAAGTAAACAATAGATGTGATTTTATTATGCTGGCACACAGTGCTCATCGTTCCCTGGCAACAGATAAGCACTAATAATTTCTCCATTCTTCCTTGCTTTTCTTTCACATTATCATAGCTGTGGAACATTTTGCTCAGGCTTTAGTTCAATTAACCTGAGCGAACTCCGTAAGCTGTAAGTGTTAGACTATATAATACACAGTGGGCAATACAAGAATGCACACTCACGCACACACTTATAAACATTCTGTGCTGTTTACACTTGAATGGCATAGAGTAGAACCATAGATTTATGCTTCATCATGTCTGAGCCAATATTGCTCCTTTCTCTGCAAACTGAATCTCTGCAACAGACGGAGCTTAAGGAAGCCAGACAGCAAACATTTAAGCAGCAGCTCCTGCGCTAAAGCTAAGTCACTTGTAAAACTGCAGATGTACACAAAACCAACACGCTGACAAGTATGCACATGTTTACTGTGTGTACACAGTTTACGCAGGTGCCTGCTTTATATAAATATACAGACACTCACACAAACACACCGACTTGAAAAGACAAACTTGCTGCATCTGCATGCACTGTATGGAATCTTAATACATAAAGAAGGAATACTTTAATTTCCTCCATGTTTATCATATTTCTTTCATTGCTCTGTTATCTCACTCTACTGTGGAGAGACTTGGCAGTTCTGCTGATGCATCCGGCCCAGCTGCGCATCATGATGAATAGTATGCATATAGTAGTTCAACACTGAGGCCCAAACACACACGAGCCCAGGGTCCAAATCAGTAGCAGCCTCCCCTGATTTATAGCATTTATGTTAAGACATTTTGAGGAAAAGCTGTTCATCACACCAGGACAGTTCAGAGAGTGTCAGCCAAGCGGACACTTTTTACTTTTACAATGCTGGTGTGATCCTTTAAACGCCCAGGCACTCGATCTATTGTCCGATGTGACTAAACCCTGTAGACTAATGCTGTTTGAACACACACACACACACACACACACACACACACACACACACACACACACATACAGACACCAAAATGTGTCTTAAGCTTAAGAACTCAAACTTTGCGGTCCTATTCATGCCTGGTTTCAACTTCATATACACTCCAAAATGTTAGAAGTCATATATACATTCAGTAAATGACTCATATGTTGGATTGATTGTAGACGGTGACTGTTCTTAAGGTTCAAGGCTAGATGTAACACACTTTGCAGCTCTTTGAGAACAGGAGTATTGTGTTAACACTGTGTAGAAAGTCAAAAAATCGATAAAACGTATTACTCTAATGGAAATAACATTATTTTCCCAGTGTACTGCTTGTTCTGTTCAGCTTGTACATCACATTTATAATACAATGGCCCCAGTTTTAGCCAAGGAACACAACATAAACTTGACAAGAAGCTCTGGTTCCTAATACTGGAAATAGCTGTTATAAGATGTGCATGTTTTCATGTGTCCAGGTGTCGTGTGCATCGTTGGCCGGTGAGGAGGCTGCTCAGGAGGGGACCAAGGGAGCCTGGGCCGCATGTCTGGACCCCACCTTCAGCCTGACCCACAGAATACAGAGCAAACACTGCAGGGTTTACTCTTTTGGGTGCGTACAGACAAAACACTCACTTAGGCCCTCCACTGAAAACATTTATCATCTAACTCGAATCTTTACCCTCACCACTCCATGGCAAACTTTAACCATTATTCTTACATAAATCTAATCACTTATACACAGCAAAAAAAAAACGCCGCACTAGCTTTGAGACAAGCTGTCATGTACTGCTTCTGTAGAGCAACGGGTTTGTTCACAACGTTCATTTTCTGACAGTCGAGCAAGTTATCTGCAGATGGGACAGTTATTCAGAGCATCTGCTTCTGTGACAGGCTGTGATACATCTAGTCACAATTGCCACTGTCACTTCACCCATGACAATTCAGATTCTATCTAGGGGTTTCTATAACTATTTCATCAAAAAATGAAAGCTATTTTCCACATAATAGAGGAGGAGTATCTCTGTCTCTGTGTCCCCTGTTGGCCTTGTCTTTTTTATGTCTTTTCATTTCAATGACTAATTGGTCACTGAGCTTATACTTATTCAGGATCTGTCTTCCTCTGAAAACGCTACCTGGCACAAACTTATTTGTGCCAGGTAGCAATTATGTTTTTATCTTTTCTTTGTGTGGGGATAATTCAGTTTACTGGGCAATTTCATTTGTTGAGCAACACTGTAATAAGAGACAAGATAATCCTCTGTCTGCTTTAACTGTACCTCCAACATCCACCTGGAACGTCACATCCACTCCATCTCTGCTTCCTCTCCTTGAGTGGCAAGTAATCCTGAATGGAGTCAGCCAGGCCACCAAGGTATTTGACCTTCTTAAGATTAGAGAGTGAATCACTCCCAGTTGGCTTTGTGTCGTGGATCAGCGCAGCCCTGTTTCTGCCCTGCTGGGCCTCCGCTGTGCTGAGGTGCTGTAGTTCTGAAGGGATTTTTCTGC
The DNA here is from genome assembly GCA_943590825.1 of Bovichtus diacanthus. Taxonomy (NCBI): domain Eukaryota; kingdom Metazoa; phylum Chordata; class Actinopteri; order Perciformes; family Bovichtidae; genus Bovichtus; species Bovichtus diacanthus. The sequence continues at coordinate 2,574,550 of CALSBV010010705.1, read as the reverse complement.
AGGAGAGAGGGAGCTTATTAATTTGACTGTTGAAAGACAGCACAGGTGTGCTGGCATCAAGGCAGGCAGGGCACAGAAACCGACGCAGGAGAGAAAGGGAGGGAGAAACGGCTGTTTCTGGCTTTTTGCCTCTCTTTAGAGAAGGGGTCAGGGGTCGAACGGAGAGATTGAAGGAAAACACATCTGATATCCTCTGGCTGATTGATGGGAAGTCAGTCATGCAGGCAAGCTACAAGGACATGCAGCAAAAATAAAAGGAAATGTACGCGTCCTCTCAGTGATTTATGCAAACATTTTAACATTTGACCTGAATATCAGCTTGAGAAAATGTGAAGCCGCATTATCATTTTTCCTTCTATCTAACTGTTCCCTTAAGACCTCCGGGAAGAATTCGACTGACGCTTAGTCGACCCTCAACTCTGGCTAATGCAATAACAGTAAGTCGACCCTAAAAATGTAATTCTATGAAAAAAAAGAAACTTCACGAGTAACAAAAGAAAAGTCCTAAGAGCCCAGGATACCAGCTCTACGAAGCAAACTGC
>CALSBV010010705.1:2515150-2573608 GCA_943590825.1 Bovichtus diacanthus | reverse complement strand
AGAGAGAGAGAGACGGAGAGAGAGAGAGAGACAGAGACAGAGAGAGAGAGAGACAGAGAGAGAGAGAGCAGGGATGGAGGTGTAGAGACAGGCAGTCATGGAGACCAAAATATTGTGAGAACACCATGATATTTTAAACAAAGGGAACAAAAAATAAGGGAAGATCTAACAGTGAAGGTATAGGGGTATTAAGGAGAATTTAAAAGAGACCACCAGACTGCCCACCCAGCACTTGTTATACCAGTCTCACCACTGAGCTTCACAACATCCAGGGGCTGTTGACAGAATAGTTCAGAGCAAGGACGGGCGTATTTAAGACTCTGTTCATCAGATTAACAATGCATTGAGTGTTTGTGACTCATCACACGCACACACGTCTTCACATCTGGTTGCCATGACATTCTAGTCAACAGAGTTTCACCGCTCTGGCACGCCGTAGTCTCATGAGAGAGGATACTAGAGCTAGTGGAAACCCTCCTTTACCACCACTGCCATCCAGAAGTGTTTCTCATGCACTGTGATTGCCACCCCCATGAGTAATCCCTGATTTCTGTCTTCTGTAGCGTCCCTGCAGTGATTCCTGGCCGAAACACCTCAGCAGAGAGTGGGAAACTCGCGATAGAGCATTTTGTATATTTAGTGAGGTAAAAAGAGAAGTCTAGTTGTATCTCAATCTCTCCCATATAGTCATCTCTCAATTCAGACACCCGGTGCCTCATCTTTAAAAGCATGTACTGCGCGTGCGTCTACTGTCAATTGTACTCCCTGCTGCAATTACAGAATACAGCCGCAGCACAAACTAGACACGAGGGAATGCGGAGACAGTGACTGAAAAGGGAAGAAAGGGAGAAAATTGCGGAATTAGAGAAGGGAGGGGTGGGGTACAGAGAGAATAGAAGTGAGAGAGGGAGTGGGAAAGTGGTTGAGACGCATGAAAGAGAGAAATACAGAGAGATGTGTCAGGTTATTTAGATTTACACGTCATATGTCTAACGGGAGACGCAATCTTCTCTGGATTATTTATTTCTTGACTTTTAAGTGGGCAGGTGAAGTCAGGATCACAGTGACAGGGTGGTGTTTGATATGCAGCTCGTCTGTATTTCTGTCCCTGTGTGAAGTGTTATTTGGAGACTTCCCCCATCGTATGGGACATTTGTGCTGATGTTTCTCAACATTAAAATGAATTGTGTCATAAACCCTGTGGCTTTGCGTCAGACAGAGGATCTTTGGGTCTTTGATTAAACGTTTTTCTTTTTTTTTCCTTATCAAACAGTATTACGATACATGTCGATTTTAAAGTTCCAGCTCATCTTACATTTGAGTAAAACAGGAAACCCTCGTCCTGTTGTGTCATAAGCAATTGGCCGATCTCAGGTGATAGTGTGGTGGGAAGGAGTAGGGCTATATTTTGAGTTTACAGGCCATTCATTAGATTTGCCACGAAATCTGACCCACTCATGTACAGTAAAATGCAGCAGATCTCATTTGTAGCTGTAGCTACAGTCTCAGAAAGAATGTGGTAAAGATGTAGTAAAGATAGAAAGCTTCATTCATGCGTCCATCCACCGCTCTCTGTCAAGGGATGAGCATCGTTTAAAGCTGTGAACTCTTATTTATTTAACAAACAGGGCCAAAAATGTCAAATGCAAAACGTTGTGTAATAGAACTTTGCTTAAATAAACTATTATCTAAACTAAGCATTTCATGTGATCATTACTCTATACTATGTACACATCTGGGCTTGTACCTAAGAAAGTATTGAGGTTCAATACCCATCTTTATCACTGACATACTCAACCTGATTGTCTTGTGCTGTGCTGTGCCGCAGGTTGGGTGTGGATGATCGGTCCCTGGAGCGTTCTCTCGCAAGGGCAGGATGTGAGATCCACTGCTTTGATCCCAGTCTGAAGCAGCCTCACTTGCAGCAGGCTGAGATGTGGCTTCATCGTCTTTCTATAGACTGGAGGGATCCCAACCCGGCCTTTGCTGCCCAGCGTCAGCACGCCAACACCAAAAAACTGGCCACCATCCTTAATGACTTCGGACACAGAGAGGTAAGAGGTAGAGCGTAAGTGGGATTGTATATGCAACATGGTCCCTGGCTATAATATACATTTTGGAAGGATTCTGCCATTATATAATCAGCTGGAACCATATGAGAGTGATTTTTCTTTCAGCGTCAGCGAGCGGATTCCCTTATATGCTGCATCATGATCCATTCCTCTGTTGGCCGTCTCAGGCTCCAGGTGGATTAAACCCATATATATATTATATATTTGGTTTTCCTCCTCTAAATATTATTATGCTGAATGTTACCTCGCCAAAGCCCCCTCGGGGATTGTGTTCAACCCCATCAGATAGGGATCTGCATACAAGATCAATCATATACACACACCCAGTCCACTGAGAGCACGCGTCCCGATAAACACAGTTACATTTCCAGCGAACATACCTGTTTAGGAACAGACTGAATGGTAATTCAAGGTTAAAGAAGCCAAGCTTCTCTTACATAGTTAATGAAGGCGCAGCTGAATGACACTCACGCTATTTTCTCTGGTCTTGGCAAGAAGAAGGAATCACATTTTTTTAACCTTTAATTTAACCAGGCTAGGTCCCATTAAGATTAAAAATGTCTTTTAGGGAGTACATATAAAGATTACAGACGGAGCATTTATGGTTTGTTAAATGAATGTGAGGATTCCATTTTATGTGATTATAGCATCTTGCAGATATATTCCTATGGCGTAAGAAAATGATGTGTAGAAAAATGATCTAATGGGCAGTTTAGATCGTTAAACACCTTCTTGCTCTCCAGATGATCTTTCCACTGTGGGGCTCCATGAGTTTCCACCAACCTCGGGCCAAAGCGTCCGATTGAAATACGAGATGCCTCCTCTTCTGAGAGACAGTGTGTCATGAAACACAGCTAGGAAGATTTTAAGATGATCTCGGTGTGTTACAAGACATAAACAAACAACAGTTGTATGTGTTTGTGTGGGTGGTTTGTACACCATACTGCTTCATAGGTGACAGTATCCACCTGTTTTAGATGCAAAGCCACGCACATATCCTTGTAATGAGGTTTTAATGCGAGCACATGGTGTGCCGGAGGAGCAGGCAGCAGTAGCAGAACAGTTTCTTCTTAAGGGCTCTCGCCAAGCCTCTGTGACAGCAACAGCAGCAGTGAAGGAACAGAGTCACTCGGTAAAGGTCGAAATATGCATTCAAGCAGCATTTCTTATCTGTGTTTGTTAAAAAAACGACATAGATGACTCATTCGCTGAGCTCTGGTGACCAGCTGAGGTTGCAGACACTGTCACCACAGGGGCAAATGTCAATAGCAGGAAGTCACATCTCGTTTATGGAAAGAAACTGCATATTGGACCATTGATCATGTTGGTAATTGGACAATACAACAGTATCAGCACAGCCCAGCGGTACAACCTCACTTAATTAAACGAGGTACTGGCAAATTACAGAAAACAAGCACGACGTATAGTCCTTCCATATAACCACCTTTTCATTTCAGTGAAGGGGCCCAATCCTGCAGTCATCTGTTTACATGTTGCTGTGGTAATCCCACATACGTTTTCTAATTCTAATTTGACATTAGATACTAATGGACAAGGGTGTTTTATTAGACTCCAACACAAGACTGAGGGGCAAAATCATAACAGGACTGCACGGCTTTTGCGGCGGCTAAATCTGCACAAATGAGACAAAAAGAAACGAGCGTGTCGGTGCTGCTGAGCTATTTGCACATATTTAAATAAGTTAATGTGCCAATGACAGTTGTCATGCAAACTAAATGAATAGGGCTCTCCTAAATTTCATTTCTCAAAATACATGATGGAAAAAAAAACGAGAAAAAAGAACGATAAGAAAAACAAGGTTATTACCTAAAGGAATAAACACATTTTTGCCTTATTATATACATTTCTTCCCACCACATCCACAAAAAAGGGCAAATTGCACTCAGCTGACCTTGAGACGGGGCAGATAGCGGTGGCAAGTGATGCACATTTTCATGGCGCTATAGAACTTTGGCTGAGGCTGCACTCAGGCAGAGCCGCACTTCAGACCAAATGCTGCGACAAATCAGCATGCTAACATTTATACATGCTAATGTTTAGCATGTATAAATGTTAAATGCTAAAGTATTATAAATAAATAAGACTGAATACACGGAGAGCTTCCTTCGGGAGGATCTGCCCTGATGTCAAAGCAGTTGTTGAAGTGCTCTTAAAAGCACAGAATCAGCAAACCTCTCACATGTGGAATTAAACATCTTCAATTGTGATATGCTCTCTTGTGGCAGGCTCACTAATTAAAGCATAGCAAGCATATCATAATATAGGTAGGTCAGATAGGCTGTGATGTTTGCCTCTCTGGTTTACAAGGAAAAACTGTTGAATTAGAAGACTATAAGATTATAAAACCAATCATGTGGAACAAATGGAGACAGTAAAAAAAAAAAAAAAAAAAGAGTCTTCCTAATATACCCTAGGATTTGTCCACCATGAAATGAACACATCTCAGCCCAATTAACAAGCCAAAGTGCAAACTCCTATTTAAAGTTATTTTTCTCGAATCAGCAAACATGTTTGTTTTCAAAGACTTTTCATCAAAAGTGTCTCAAAATTGAAATTTGTCCCAATATGCTGCCTAATCCTGAGGATGCGTTACTGGAATAATTACCATGTGTATTTTGATCACATACTCTGTGAGTCACTTGGAATAGAGGAAATATTTGTCCAATGGCTATAAAGACTTTTTGCAGCAATTTGACATTAATTTCACAGCAGTAAAGGGCATAAATTTATGTGGAGACATTTTCCATAAAATATTCTACAGAGGCTATACAGCGGGGCTGATCAGCTTTATTATTGCGGAGCGTACAATTGGGTTTGCGTTTGGTTTTGAATTCATCACGGGTTCTTACCATAGACTCTATGGTTCTTACATAATTTTAATGAGGCAATTACACTGACAGGCCTCTTTTTGCAGTCACATTTTGATACTGGACTGCATAACAATAAGGCTGGAATTAAACTGTGCAACATGGTTTAAAGAGTTTACTGTCACAATTTAAAAAGGATTCAAAATTAGCTTAAACCAAAGACAAGTAAATGTTATCCATGGGAGTCTATTTTGCAGAGAAACACTGAACAATTTAGAGAACAAATCTTTTTTAATTAACAGATTCTAGTAATTCAGTACACTGCTTTTCCCATCACAAGTGACAAAATCAGTATTTCTTGGCTCTAAGCAGTTACTTCCTGGAGTATCTGCTCTTGTTCCCGGGTAAGAAATGAGTCTGGCACGTAACCTTCCATGAAACCTATTGACGTTTTCATGACAGATGCAAGAAGGCACATTTTGTAAGCTTCAGACAAAGCCAGGTTAGCCGTTACCCTTTGCTAAGCTAAGCTAACCGGTTGCTGGCTCAAAATGCCAAAACTATTCCATTAAAAATGATCCAGGACTGTCATCCAAATCTCTTTAGGTTTCAACATAATACAGCTTACTTTCTTTTTCAACCAACCACCGGAAAACTGTCATCTCATTTGCAAGTCATCTTTCCAAAGCTCCAACGCCATATGGATTTTACTCACACCAGACAGAGTCTTGACAGAACTTGTAACTTCTCCTGCAGAGACAGCGTTGGTGTTCAGGGACCATTGAGGCAGAAAGGCAATATATGTGAAGTTAACTGAAGAAGAAAAAAAAAAAAGAGTCAGCCAGAATGAAGCTGTATGAGCTGCTCTAAATAACATCCAATCCTGTCAAATACACACAAACACAGTACGATACACATAGAAAAACACACTGTCCTTAGAGACAAAGTGAATACCTCACCTCTTGATAATGCAATATCATTTTCCATTAGGAGCTTTCTGTCCAATTAAGGAACATCTCTCTTTTTGTGAGAGTTTCAGGGCCCACAGGGAGGATAGAGGACAACATTTGGACTTGTTCTCCACAGATAGCGTTTTTTCTGAGACTTCTTCAGTTCCACTAATGAGGACTGGGAATTCTTTAGCGTCACCAAAGGCATCAATTGGAGAGGAATTTCATGGCCACTTTAATATCTGTGGTGTCAGATGGCGCCAGATGATGTTCTCATCTTAGCTTTTGATATGTGAACGTTTCCCACAATTAAAAAAAAAACAGAGCACTGTGAATTCCCTTAAACTAGTATCTCATGTTATCTTTAATAATGTAATAATCCTTGACACTACAATACCCCGGGCCTCTTTCTGATACATGTTGTAATCTAAATCTCTCCTCAGGTCTTATCACTCCTAATTTAGTGGCTACATGATGTGCCAGCTGAGAACTGCTGAGACTAGAAGGAATAAAAGCACCGCCTCCAAGTAGACTTTAAGAAACATAAAAGGTCAGACAATGGTCCTCTTAAGCAAGCTAGCAGACTTAAGAGGAATCCCAAGAGCCTGAGGATGTGCATTAAACTTTGGGCATGCACTAGTCTCCTCACATGAATATGACCTAAGGGTGCTATTAACATTCATCTTTTGAAGCATTTCCTATCTGCTCCGACACAGCAAGCCTCGTCGGGCTGCTCCCTGGCTCAATCCATCATCAACATTGCTACAGCAAGTACAAAGGCCAAGGTTCACTAACTCCTTTTCATCTTTTGATAGCTTTCACGTTCAATAGATCCACAGTTTAGCATCTTTCACTGTTAGAATACAATTAATTTATTACGACCTAAACAAGAAAAACATCCAATGTGTTTTTCCCCTGTTCTAGGTGGATGTGCTGAAGGCGGATATGGAGAGCGCAGAGTGGAAGATTTTGGAGAATTTGGTGCTGGAAGGAGTTCTGGACTCGGTGGGTCAGCTGTTGTTGGAGGTTCACCTGCACTGGGCGGGCTTTGAAGTGGGAGGCGATGACCCATCCGTGGTGCGGTACTGGTTCAGCCTGCTCAGGGAGCTCGAGCACGCCAACTTCCGCCTCTTCCACGTCCACAGCGACGCGACAAAACCTCACCTCTTCCTGCATAAGAATGTCCTCAACGCCAGCAGTGTTTACACCCTGAGCTGGGTGAACACAGGGTGGAACCCTTAGGGAAGCTACACTCAGTGACAGTACCAAAGAAAATGTATTAAAAAAAAATAATTAAAAACTTATCTTGGCTGGAACAGCTTCTGAATGGAATTTTACAAGTTTGTGTTTTAAGTCGGCGCACAAATTCTGTTCCCCAACAGACCACTCTCATCTGGCCCGACCTTTTCGGAAAGCTGAAATCCTTGCTCCTGCTTATCCTCCTGCTCTTCCTCTCCTGGCCTGTAATGACCTCAGCAGTGTAGAGGGACAGAGTAATTGCCCTGTGTTCTACCTCATGGTGACGGTGTTTTTGGCTGCAGGACAGCCTGAGTCAGTCACTTCTGTCATCATGGTCCTATCTGAGCTTGGCTCATGGCCAGCCGTCCCGCCTGATATAAGACCTTTCCAGATTACAAATGTCTGCACAGGCTCAGTCCGCTCAATAGAACATGAATTAAAGGAAATGGATACATGATGTTAAAGGGGGGGGGGGAAGATGTCTGGGCGAACAGATCCTTCCCTGCAGTTGAACACCGATATGATTTTAAACACAACAATAATGCGAAGAACGTCAGTGATGTCTCTAGATTTGTTCGCTGTGATTGTTGGATATTTGAATGAGGATGTGTGGGAGAGTGCGTGGGAAAAATACAAAAAAAAAAAAAGAACTCTTAACTATTTTTTTTCCCATAGTGCAGTTTCCTGGGTTATAATGAAAGAACAACAATTGAAATCCACACAAAGAAGCGTTGTGTGCGACTGTCCTCTTTAAGTTTACTTCTGGTGTTTAATGGGCCTCTCTCCTCTATCTCTACTGCACCAGAACTTCACCAACAAACTTTATCCGAAAACATAGCACTGGGCTGACAAAAAAAAAAAAAAAAAAGAGAGAAAAAGATCCACATTCAAAAACGACCCACTTGATGCAGTTCAATAAAGAAAGGAAAAAGTTATTAATTCATGATTTGATGTTGAATTATGGACGAAGAATCACTTTCTCCAAGGAACCAATGCTTCATTTTCTTCAGAGGTCAAATATACAGAATGTTTATTTCCACAAATGGATGGTAATACAATTAAAAATGAATAAGTGTTTCCATGTTTTACAAAAGGTATACTACATAGAACATTGCAAATGAAAATAACAAGAAAAAAAAAAACTTAAAAAATGCCATGGTTCCCCTCTAATTTGCCGTACGCAGTAGAAACTATTTTTAAAAGTATGCCTGTGGTCATCTTTGTACAGATAATACATCTTTTGAACTAGATACAAAAATACCCTGCTACAATGAGACTGGATACCAGTCCTGTGGCTTTCACTTAAGGGTTTTCACAAAAATCCATGGGACAACCCGGCCCTTTCCGTCTCAAAAGCGAACCAGTTCAGTTCTGTCCACCATTTCCCAGAACCCCCTCCCCAAACGGACACGCACACCAGGACAGATCTAGTCCCAGAGTTTGATTTGTCCATCCCAGCCGCAGGTGATAACCTTGGAGGTTTCATGGGGATGCCATAGTGCGCTTATGCACACCTTGTCATGAGCCTTGATCCTGTGGTAAAGCTTGGTGGTCTTCCAATCCCAAATGTTCAGCTTTCCATCTGCATCTCCTGACACCACATAGCTGGAAGAAAGGAAGGAGGTCCAGAAAAAAAAAAAAAAAGATTAGCATTTTGCTAAGTTATTTCTGTCTCCACTTTACCTGCCAAAAGGTGGGAGCCTGATTTTTTTTTTTTGGCATTCAGTCTAGCCAGGAATTGCAGTGTTGCTATGGATACTGAAAGGAGGTTAGGGCACCTACTCACATATGTGGGTTGTGGCGGGTGAGAAGGGGGGATAAACAGATATTAATGGGTGTTTTGGCTAAATTTAGGGTGCTGGACTGTCCTAGTTAGCTCTCCTTGTGGAGCTTATACATTAGATAATACGAACATTTTCACAGCCCTTCATCAACTGGAGGCATTTTAAAGAGGACAGTGGGCGAGCAGAAGTATTCCTGTATCCGATTAAACCAAGCATCTGTGTAATGTTGCCCCGCTGTGTCTTAAACCTGTTTTACCAATGTATTTTTGATTTACTGAAATAAAGTTATTTTTATATTTACTTTTCTTTTTACACTTTTCTGCTCAGTAACAGTTACAAGCATCTTGTTAAAGAAACAGATGAATCACTGCTTTTCATTTCTCTGGTATATTTTCCTTAATCAGTTAAAAACAAATAAATCTATTAAATCAGCCGTGAGAATCTCAGCTGCCTTGTACTCTGATTCATCAGAAAATTGCACAACAAAGAAAATGCTTACCTCATGTCTGGGGAGAAGTCCACTTGACAGGCATAGCCAGCCACCATGTGGCCTTTGAAGACTTTCTTCTTGTTCAGTCTAAAGCGGTTTTGGGCTCCAAAGATCAGAATCTGGTTGTCCATAGACTGACACGCTAGCCATTTACCTGGGGTGAGAAACAAGCAAAGATCATGACGCTAATGAAGCTGATCTGAAGTGGTGCTGCAGAGTACTTCACTGTACGACATGTCTTATTATGGAACTGAAAGTGCTGGAGGTATAGTATAAAAAAAATTCAAGGCCTATATAAAGTAAGACAGCGGTTTGTGTTCACAGTAATAATTTCAAAACGCAAACATATCTAAGCTTTAAAAGCTGTCACGACAAGTTTGGAAGTGCCCATTAGCATGATTCTGTACAGCCAAATGTTTAACACCCAGCTACTTTGAAATAATGATGCTGCCTGCTACTGCTTTTACCGCTAAAACCTGGTGGAGTAACTGAGGCATAAAGTACAGTCAAATCTTTTTTAATAACAGGTACATGGTGGAAAAATATGCCTTATAAAAAAGGACAGAAATCCAAACAAAACCCAAAGATTTGGAAATCCACTCAAACTCATCATTCTCCTATTATTAAAATAAAAAAAGAGATTGAGGCAATTAGGAGAAGAAAAAAGGCTTTTCATCAGTGACTGCTCAGCTGAGATCCACTTTACAGTGCGTTTCAGGTTCGGCCTCAAAGTCACTCCACAGTGAGGCAGCGCTTCAGTGTCAAAGCATTACACGACTCACTGCACCTCGAGAGGAAACATGATGGAAATTATTAATATGGTACGAGAAAGAGATCTAGTGTTGGCGCGCGTACTTTTCCTACATCCTCCCTCATAAAACATAAATGGAAAAGACACCATTGTCCACAAATGTCAAATGCAATACATGCAGAAGAATGAAAACAACTTGGCCAATTTCAGCAGCGCACTCAGGCTCTCTCTCAGGAGAACATGGAAGAGAGGACGTGGATGCTGTGCCAAAGGGGGGCTGGGTGCCATTTAGGCGTGAGAGAAAACTGAACGGAGAACACATTCATTATTCACACGCTCAGGAGAAACAAACCATGTTGGCACAAATAAGAACGCTGCTGCCCAAAGCGAGGAAGAGACTAGGGAGCGCGTAGGGAGAGGATGAAAGGGGGAAATCAAAGTAGGTAGAGAGGGAAGTAACAGACGAGGACAGAAGAGCCGAGTTTGATGGCAGCTGGAGCTGATGGGAGTGCAAAGGGGAATTCCTGATTCAAACGGAAGCGTTTCTTTGTAAGAGTAATTAATTCTGGTAGTGTTCTAGGTGTGCGCTGCTACACAAAATGTGGCTACGGTGTCAGTTAGTGGCTTCTTTACATCTTCCACTCACGTCTGCGGAAACTCTTCGCTTCGGCTGTCCAGTAGCAGGTTCGTTATACTGTCTCCCACTGTGTCGCATAATACATAAAATAATGATGTCCCGATCACATGTCGTTGCCCCAAACTTTCCTTTCATTGTTTTCAGCTGCACAGTACAACCAGGAAGCCTAAATGACATTAATTAGTATAGCAATTTAAAGTAATAGTTCGACTTTTGGAAAATATGCTTATTTGCTTACTTTCTGTGAATTAGAGAAGATCAATACGACTCGCTCCATCTAGGGAGTAGCTGGCCAGGCCCTGTCCAGAAAAGGTACCAGCACCTCTAAAGCTCAAATATTATCTTGTTTGTTAAATCTGTATACAGAAACTACATTGTATAAACACAAAGTTGTATGGTGGGTTACCAGCCAGACTTTTTCTTGGCCAGGAGCAGTGACTTGTTGGCAACCTCATGGTGTCGACGAGACTCGAGGAAGGTTTTCTTACCTTTCGATAGAACCTGCATATTTACCGTACAGACTTGAGTGGTATCCATCTACTCATGTAAGTCGCTCTCTGAATAGGCGAATGATCCAAAATGTCAAACTGTTCGATTAACAGTAGTAGAACACAAATTTCCTTTGACGTTATCCTATAATATTATATACAATGTCTAACAGTTTGTGTATGTTATCTGTAGATGGAAGAGAGCATCTCTTCATCTCAAAACTAGAACATTAACGTCAACAGAGCAATATCAATAAAAATAAAAAAAAGGCAAACCAACTGTTTTTCTTTTCCAAAATGCAGGCTCTCTCTCACCCCTCGATGACATGTCATCCATTGAAACTACAGGCTGCTGCGCGCTTTACAGTTCACTCCCTCCCAATACTCTGGTATAAAGGAGACTTTATAGTGTTTTAATAGAGCTCAATGGACTGTTTGTGAGCTGCACACCAAGAGCAAACAAACACAGCATTAGAGATGGATCAGGCTTCATGCAGTCGATGTATATCCATCACAAAGGCCCGATCCCGATGACATCCCCACACACAAATTTACTTAGATGACACTGAGCCCGCCATGTTTTATTCTTTAAAACAATAACACTGGAAGGTATGAATTATCTCCAATCTGGCAATATGGGTTTATGCTCCCCAGAGTCCAGTGTGCCCGACTGTGTCTGTGCAAGTGTTTTTGCCATAATTTGACTACTCACCGTTGGGAGAGAGTGTCACAGCTGGCATAGAGTGCATACTGGGCTCGGCGATGTACTTGAAGTCCACAGGGATGTCCCTAAAAAGAAAAAAAGAAGAAAAAAAAAGAAGGCACAAAGCTTTGTTAGTACACTTGAAGGTGGGTTCAACAGGGGATAAGAGAGCAACCTGAGCAGCCCTGAAGCAAAACATTCACTGAGCTGCAGTTTCTTTATTTCCGCCTCTAAACGCTTGTTACTGAAAGGAAAACAGCTATGGTGAAAAACAAAGCAGGATCACGTTTACAGCGAACACTAAGTAAACAACTCTGCTCTGCTACGTCTCTCTGCTTTGGGCTAGATAGGAAACTTGGCTAGTTTAACTTAAGTGGCCTGCAAAAGATCATTTAAATTTACAGTGCATTCAAATCTTTTCCCATTTTGCAATCTGCTTAAACTATAACCATGTCCCTGTCTGAGATGAGTAACAGCTGGAGCAAAGTGATTGCACCATGTTCGTTCGTACACACACACACACACACACACACACACACACACACACACACACACACACACACACACACACACACGTACACAAAAAAAGACCAAAGATGGGCTTTGAACAACTAAAGACGAGTTAAAATGAGAAATGCTTGTACACATAAAAACACACAATTCATGCACACACGCTAAACTCGGAAAAGACAACAAAGCCATCAGATCTCTTTTTCTGAGCAACAGAAATAACCCGTGTGAACGTTCTGCTGTCTGGAGAGCGACGGGAGAGGAAGAAAGGCAAACACATGACAAACAATCTATACACTGGGGACATTCATGAATAATATATGATTGTTGTTTTACGGTGTTTCACGACCATGTAAACGGGGGACCATGACAAAAACATCATTTTTGGATATTTTATATGTGAACTTAAGTTTGTTAGGCGTAATATCTGCAGTAAGGTTAAGTTCTGTAATAAGCCCGCAGGAAAAATGTCGAGACTGAAAAAAAAACAACAACCTCTGAGCTTCTCTTGAGAAGGAAATGAAACAGACATCTTTGTTTGTTATCTGGACCTAATTGTGAAAAGAAGACTTTTCTTTTTTGTCAATAGTAATTATGTTTTGTAAATTAACTTTTTTTTCTTTCAAACAATTGCCACACTTCTGCTTTGGAATAGTCATTACTAATGGACAAATATTTACATAATGTTACATTTTGTTTTTTTCTTCTTTTTTTTATTAAGGTCAGGACCACAATAAAAGTCATTCTGGAGGCACATTGAGTGCTTGGACAGCATAGCACTTCACTTTCCGTAGTGCGTGATTCCAACTATGTCCTTCACTTTGTCTCTGCCATTTTTCCAGCTTTCTCTGTCCTTTTTTCCCCAATCCATCATCATCATCATCATCACAAACGTCCCACCAAGCCCACAGTTTCATCACCCTCTGAACGATGTCTTTATAATCAAAAGCTAATTCTCCATTTTGGCACAGTGCAGCACATCTCATATTGATTGTAATCCTCCTCCAACACGTACACCAACTCTCCGCACCCTGGTGATAAACCTCTGCTACAGATAAAGTAGTCCCCCCCAGAAAACTTGGGAGCATGTGTGAAAAAGGGAATGGAATTTGAATTACGAGTAGGCGTTTGCACCGTGCTGTGAATGACTTGTAGATTTGCTGCCTTACAATCTTTTCTAAGCACCCGCCGTTGCCTCACCCTGTCCCTCTTCACTTCTATTCTGGAGATCTGAGACTGTTCTGGTAAATTCAGCCTAATGCTGCTATGTAGCTGCTCTCACACGAGGGGTTAGCTAAAGCTGAGAGCCAGGTGGTATCCGTGGGAGAAAGAGGGACAGTAAAGCCACTCTTTGGCCGAGCACAGCACTTGCCCGTTCGCTCCCACGCTGCACTAAAAAAGTAGTTCATGAGAGACCCCCCCCCCTAAACAAAGTGTACAAAGTAGACTCTTGGGATATGGTTCTTTTGCTTCACGTCGCTCTGTTGACATTTTATTTTGTCCTTCAACTCGGGCTTAAAGAGTTTGTGAAAAACAAAAGCACTTTTTTTACTACTTAATCTCTCACACTCTGGAAGAGGAGATGGGAAGATCTGGCAAGAGCAAAAAGAGAAAAACTACACAAACGTTTGTCCTTGAATAAACAGCCCCCCCCCCCCCCTTCAAGAATCCAAGCTCCCTCTATCAGCTGTTTTTTAAATATTTATCATCTTTAAGAAAAAAGTACCAAAGTGTGTTTATCACCACAGGACCCCCTGTTTAATCTAATCTAAAACACTCTTGGTGGTCTCTCGATTGGCAACTTGACAAAAACTGCAGTAGGACATGTAATGGCAATATAGAAAAATAAATATGATAGCGATACACGTGAACGTGGATTTGTTAATGACATAATAATGTGCATGTTGTGTTTTTGCAATTTTCAAAAAGGACGTTAAAGACGGAAAATATGTTCTAGACTTTATCTGACCTGCAAAGCTCATCAGCCTTCCAATAATTTAATTTGTGGAACCATTTCAAAAATTCTTATTTATTAAAAATATACAATTGGCAACGGGGGTAAGGCTCACAGGGGTTACTGCTGGAGCATCGGTAATGTGCAGCTTTAGCTCTAGTGGGAAAAAAAGAAACTCCCAGTGCAACAGACGCATGTAAAGCAGGCACATCGTGGCAGAGGCCATGACTCAGAGCAGATTAGCAGCACAGCTGGTTGAGCTTTGTCTGAGATACGGTCGTCGAGAGGTTTGTTGATGTCTACTCCTCTTATGAACGACTAATGAAAGGAGCAGTGAGCTGAAAGGACGTCTTTAGAAAGCAGCCTGATACACTGATGATAAATCGTTTCTTTTTCAAATGTTTTTTTCCTGAGACTTCTTGTTGCGGACTTTAGATAAGACGCAGGCCCTACCACGTCGACTGCATTTTTCATTTTCAAGGACTTCGCTGGAGAGCAAGTGATTCATTTTCAAATATAAATGATTATTAAATCATAAATAAATAATGTGATCAATTTCCGTCTCTCCTAAAACTAGTCATGTGCATATTAAATTCATCAAATTTAGTGTAACACGGTTTGAGGCTAAAATATTTTTTTCATCGTTCTTCAAAGATTGTGAACCACTGCAACCATGAGAGGTCCTTGAGCACAGACTAATAAATGTGCACAAATATTAACACTGATTGGTCAGTAGTATGCAATATTAGCTCACACACACACGACCAAACTCATTAATATGGTCTGACAGACAACGAGCTTCTGAAGCGGTCATTGTGACACACTGGCATTCTCTCTCTTTTCAGTCTGCACTTACCACTCCCAAACTCGAAGACTCTTGTCGTCCGACGTGCTGACAAACCGACGGTTCTCATCAACAAAGGTGATGGTGTTGACGGCTCCCAGGTGACGGTCGTACTCCTGAACCACCTCGCCTGTCCTGATGTCCCACTGACAGAGACAAAAGGGAGGTAAACACACTTATCTATGACAAATCAAAACTAATATAAAAAATGGATTCACAAAACTTAAAAAAATTATTGTTTCACAGCACACTCCATATTGATTACCAAAAACAAACAACATTTCTTACTGTATTAAAAACAATATTAAAGAAAATGATATAGCAAGGGCTGTGGGAGACTCACTGAGGAGCAGTATTATATTGTGCTAATGCAGTAAAATGGCTTAACTTCAGTGGTGTAATGACAGTGATAAGCTATCAAACAGACCACAGTCTTGAGCCTTTTTTTTTTTGGGAGAACATTATGCACAAATTATAATGGAAGAAAAGACAATCACATAGGAACAGCCTCCAGGCAACAAACAAATAGGACGCATTTCTGTCCAAACACATTTTACATCCAATTCTGGTCCGTTGTTTTTTTTTTTTTTTAAGATCTTAGCCTTCGGCTGCTTACAGAAGCAGCCATCTGTTTTCAAAACCCAGAAGAAAGCTGCATGATTTAATTCTAACCCTGATTATCGTGCCAGATATTGTGATAGTGACTACTGTTCGACTGAACACTTATCAGCATTTTGACATATATTTAATTAAAGATGCCGCTGAGAGTAAAATGTTAGTTAGTCCCAAACTCCATGATTATGAATTGTAGAAAATGAAAATCACATTCCCAAATCAGGCAACAATCTTGGGAAATTAAAACCCAAACTTTCCTTTGTAGAGGTTTAGGGTAACTTGTTCTAAAAACTGTGAACCCGATTGTGTGATTTTCTAGTTATTGATTCCTACTTTCATCACAGATAGCTCCCTTTGCCTCTTCCACCCTAATGCTCCCCGTGATTAATGACCTGCTCCAGTCCGGTCAGCCACTGAACCTCGAGCGCACACACGAGTGCGGGTTTGGAGAGTCTATTTCATGCTCCTGTGGGTGCAGGGGTTACACTCAGAAATTCATATGTGCATCTGCTTGGTCGACTGGGAAATACACTTGGAAGTGATGGCGGGAGCTGAATTGAATTTTACCTGAACAATCTTCTTATCCGACATGCCGGCCACAAAAAGACTCTGTTTGTCCTCGTCGGGGTTGAACTTGACGCAGTACGGTACCTTCCTGTTGGTGAAGCGAGAGATACACTGGCCTGTGGAGGGAAGCAAAATTGAATGTCAGAGCTCCAGGAATAATCCCCTGTGGCTTTTCAGAGTGGTACACTCAAGTTGTTTAAATTTAGGGCCACAGACTGCAGCTTTCAGTGCCGCATGTTTTCAGCAACAGCTCAGCTGTAACACAGACATTCCGGTGTTTCTTTGTATTCGTTCAGCAGAGGTGAATCACCACAGAAACGATGCTACTGCCACTGGCAGAGCCGACACAACAGGAAATTGGAAATGACTGCAACACCTCTTAAAAGATAAGAATAGAGGCTTTTCACCAACATCCAGTGTTTAACTGCAAATGGGACATATTTAAATAGTAAAATCACCCCACTGCTGCAGGAAGGAAACAACTTGTGACATTCATACCAAACAAACCCCCCAACAACAAATTGTAAAAGAAGTACTAGGATGATGGGACTTCAAGGGGCACCCGGATAACAAGTGGGGGGGGATTTAACTCTTTTCTGCCCTCTGCTGGACTGGGACTCTTGAGTTGAGAGGGGTGGAATTTGAGATGGATGAGCAGTGGAGAAAGATGTGGCACCGGTGAGATCAGGGACCCTACATGTCGTTTACAGCTCACAGAGACATAAAAGGAGTTCACTTGCTACGTGGTTACAATGAGACATTCTTTTATAGAGTCAAAATGAAATGCCATCGTACAAACAGAGAAAACATGCAAAACTCATAATGAAATGTGTCACCATTACTGATTTTAATACAAGAATTAGGCAGCATTTTCAAAAAGGTATGACACAATTGTCCCATCATGATGCGTCTTTGTCAGCCCTACGAGATCAGACTTCCACAAAGACGGAGGACATAGTTTCTAGTCCTGTGGAAATGGTCGACCAGATTTGATCATATATGATACAAGACGTCATGTTAGGTCTATTCGGGGACCAATGTTGAAATGACCTCTGTATTATCAGATCACTGGATTCCTACAGGTACAAACATTGGCAGGAAAACAGTTGCAGCCCGATTTGTCGTTGTGTGCCAATTATTTTCATTGTCGAGCAATCTACACATTATTTTCTTGATTATTCTATAAAATGTCCAAAATCCAGTTCAATATTCAGTTTATTTTAGGACTGTAACTACCGGCTTTTTTGTGGATTGATCAATTAACCTGCCAATTATTTTCTCGATTAATCGTTAAATGTGAAAATGTCCATCCCAGTTTATCCAAGTCCAAGGTGATGTCTTTAAATGTCTTGTTTTGTCAAAGATATTCAGTTTAATAGGATACAATAAAAGAGAGAAAAGCAGAACATCTCCATATTTAAGACTCAAAACAGCATTCCTGCCATTTTTTAATAAAAAATTACTATAAACGAGAACCAGGGATTTTTTTGTATTTTTGCTTGAAACATGATTAAAACGATTAATCAATTACCGAAAAAGATAAATGGGTATGCAATTAAATAGTCTTTGTAAAGGGCATATGAGTAACGAATTGGCTGAAATGTATTTTTGAACTTCTACAGACAAGGCTTGCATGAGAAATGTTTGATTGACACAATTACACAAGAAAGCCGAGGTCTGTGCTCTCATTCACAGATATCTGAGAGAAATTGTGAGATCATGGCTATATTAGATAGCGCTGCACTGCGTTATGTCCTCCCATTAACACCATCCGCTGTGTGTCGCTAAAATAGATATTTCTACCCACAGAAGTTTCGTGGTTAAAATACTGAGTGCCCTCATGAAACACTTGAATAAACACAGTGCAGAAGTAAGATATTCATGTGGAGTACATCTCCCATCATTCATTCATTTTGAAGACGCAACAACAAGAGACTGTGTGAATAACAGAGAAGAATCAGAGTGGTAGAGCCTACCTGTTTCAGAATCCCAGAGTTTGAGGTAGCGGTCATAGGCAGCGCTGAGGAACTGGGTCCCAGTGTTGTTGTAGCAAATGTCTCGCACTGCTTTGCTGTGGCCTAACATAAGCAGAGGAAAAGTAAACATGTTACAAACAACCTAGACGACTCCACTTGATTCCCTTCTCTTGTTACCGAGCTGCTTTTCTATGATACCAAATGCGTTTGAGAAATGTGAAATCTGGCTAAGGGAAATAAGAGATGTTGAGGAATAAAGATGATGCGGGCTCTGGCAGACGAGGAGAATGGAATCTTTAAATGAGCTTGGAGAGGGAAGAAATGTCATGCTCCATACGTCTTTTCAACTGCTCTGCACCTTCTCCTATTCTCTTCCTAATCCCAATCTATGCAACCCCTTTGGCTTTTCCTCATGCAGCGCAGGTGATGTGAGGTGCCTGTGGGCTCAGCGCACGCAGACTGCTCCCTTGTTAAAACTGGCTTTTATCGGGGCTACACTGTTTCCACAGCGATAACAGAGCCCACTGAGGCTAAGTGCCTGCCTGCTCGCTTGCTCTAACACAGCTTGCTGGCAAACCGCAGGCAATGATGTGCTGCAGAAAGCCTGGTTGGTGTGTGTGCGTGTGTGCGTAGGAAAACACAGATACATGAACTACTGAAAGCAGGACACGCATGTCATTACTTTGTCTGAGACTGCATTCAAACATGAAAATGCACACATAATGATATGCATGCTCAGTCATGCACAGCTCACAAGCTCGCGTATACTCAACTGTTTTTTCTGATTTGATCATTCAGACAAGCTACACGTGACGACAACAACGGCGTGCAGTTTCCTATTACACTGTACGGTTTCATTACAGATAACACCCAGCATTGCAATACATTTAGGAGAGAAATACACATTAATAAGTGGGAAAGCAGTGACGCAAACTTCATATTGTAAACTAAAAGGTGTACTTTCTAAAAAAATAAAAAAATAAAAAAAATTTTTTTTTTTTTTAAAAAGAGCTGAAAGACATCCATTATTTGAAAACAAAGAAATCAAATGTAACACTTCAGAGAAGAATACAAAATAAACAGAATAATTTATTATAGCGTAAAAAAATTAATTAAATTAAAAGATTCTACCAGACAGCAGATGGTGAAAGTGAAAACCTAATATGCTCTCCACAACATAGCCGTATACTTCCAACACTCTTCTAATGAAAAAAATAATCAACATCATCCAGCACGTCTCTGCTGCTTCTCCGACTCATGAACCCCTCTGCCGTAACTCTGTCAGTTTATTAACCCCTAAACTGTGTTCTGTCTTCCTGTATGCCAGCTCCTCTCCGTATCTTGTGCCCTCCCTCGCCCTTCGTTCCCCTCGGCTGCTGAATTATGCATATTCTGTGAAGGAGCTGACAAGCAGAACCATGGCTGCAAACAATCTCTATTCAGACAGTGTGCCATCTCTTAGAAGAGTGGAAAAGTGACCTGCACACATAAGCCGAGACCCCCCAAAAAATATCCCCACACTTTTGTCAATGGTCAGCAGACGTGTCATTATTGTTCCAGTAATGCTGAGCTCACAGTCTGTCACTGCTGTGGACTTCCCAAAGAGCTGCATAAATTTTAGACCGTGAACATATCGCATGGGTGTTGTTTAATTATTTTTTTATAATATTTTGTTACCATTTCATACAATGCATTATCCACATCACTTACCAATAAATGTCCGTATACACCTCCTCTCGCCGTACACTTCCCACAGCTGTGGAGGGAAAGACAGTGAACTACAAGTTAACACAGATTTGTGATGCTCCTACACAAAAAAATATGCATCACGGTTGATTAGGGGTCAGCTTTGAATCTTCTCAAAAGCATAAATACAGTGATGCTTTGACAATGACAATGTTACCAGCCAATCATAAAATGATTAAACTGCATCTTTGAAACACAGAACGAGTGTGTGCATATTCATTCATAAGCTTCTGTGACGTTTTATTTATTTTTTTTTTTTTTATATAAATGGCACAAAGTTGTGACTATTTACCTTGATCTTACAGTCCATGGAGGAGGAGAGCAGCAGATGACCAGAGCTAGGAAATAGTCGGATGGCACTGACACCCTGGAAAACATACAAAGATGGGAGAAATTGATATATACAAAACCGTATTTCTCCAAATCATGAGTATGCTAATCCTTTCTAAAAAAAGGTCCAAGCACCATTGGTGCAGCGATACCATTTTTTTGTTTTTAACCACAAATCTTGCACAATACTTTTGGGTCGCCTTGTGAAAGACAAAGTTGAACTAGAAGAGACTGGGTGAGGAAGTGAGGCACAATCCCAAAGCGGGTTTCACAGAGTGACAAGTGGAATGTAAGTGTGTTAGCTGCATTTAAACATCTGTAAAGATATTCCAAACCATGCGAGTTCACATTTGGCTGCACTGTACAATGCATTTAATACAACAGTTCTGCAAATGTTGACATCTATGATATGTCCAAGTGCGTCTGCTTGGCCCATAAACCCTAACATTGCTTAAATATTGTCTATAATAATGTATGTCGATTGTTGGATTGGCGAGAGACTTTCAAAGTTGTTATTATTTTTTACTCCAGTGTTATATTTACGATGGACTATAAGAGTCAAAGGAATCACTAACTGTTAAAAGATAAGGCGGCACTAAATTTCAATTTTTCCAATATAAAATACTTAATTTAAACATGGCCAGGCTAAAGGTATTCAATCAGTTCCTCGGGGGAGACATCAGCTGAATCATAATAACCAGGGCAGATAGAGTGTGTGCAGACCATTCTTCTTCTGTAATAGTCATAGAAATTAGGGTGACTTTCAAATTACCAAACTTTCTCCAAAAGAACGTCACAAAACTTTGGTGACACCATGCGGGCCATCCTCCATCTATTATCTCGACATCAGCACTTCCACGCGGTTATTATCTTTTCAAACCTCTTTGTATTTCAAATTAGACTCTGAAGGCTGTTACTTCCTGCACAAAGCGGATAGGAGCCAATTTAAAACTTGAGTGATTTCTCTCTCCCTGGAGCACACTGGCAGATCGGAAACTTAAATCAGAATCTTTGTTGGAATAACCCAGTGTTTGCCTTTATGTTTGAATTATATCGACAGTGTTTTGAATGAAACAGAATAATCTTGGATATGTCAGGGACATGCGGCGCGTATACGGTAACGTTATCATTTTATTCAAAAGTACCCAGGAGGTTTTTACTGACTGCCTCACAAATTCTTACAAGGATGGCATAATGGGATTTTCTCTCTATGTACACAGACACCTATGCAACACTGCTCTCATTTCGCATTTCAGAATAATTTTAAAAACAACACTACAATAGTTATCAGCAAAGACCGCATAGAGAATACTTACAGCTGCAATATTTATTTATTTTTCCATCCATCCATCCATCTATCTCTCTACCTACTATACACAACTATATCTCTATATAACTGGTGGCAGGGGCAATTCATGTACACACACAAACACAAATGATCTATTTCTCTTCCCACTGACCTTGGTGTGTCCAGACCAGACATGAATCTGTTTCTTAGGCAGGTAACACTTGTCTGGAGCCTCTGAAGAACGCAGGTTGATGCCCACATCCTGTGGGACGTGGAGGTAGGACCTGCCCTGGTAATCATACATGTCTTTAACTGGGGGGGGACAAAAACAAATCATGTTAATCAATCCTGTAGCATTTGGATACATCTTGTAAATGCACATGTTAGCTGCCCTTAGACAACAAGAAGTCTTAAAGTACTCAAGAAATTGTAAAAATCTATAGTTTGGGAAAACCTCATCTGTCGAGGAAGATTGTGTGATAGGATCAAACTCAACTTTTTTTTATACTTTTGCTCACTTTTTAAACCAAATGGTACTTTAAGAATGAAGTTTCAATCTCAAAAGAGATACTGACACTCCACTCGCATTGCAAACTATTATTTCACAATTAAAATAAACATCTGTAAATAATTTCGCTGAGTGCGATAGCCATTCACGTTTAAATAAAAACCCTACCATGGAGAATGGTTTTCTCTTCTGCGGGAGCATCTTCCTCGTTCCTTCCCTTCTTCTGCCTCTTGGCTGTGATCTCATCCAGCTCTTTTTGTTCTTCCTGTAAAATGAAAATGGTTCACAATTTGATACTTACCAAACTGATTTGTTCTCGACAGCGACAAAGTCAGACTGAGGTAATCGAAGTCAGTTTTCTTGCAATTGGTTAGTGTAACGGGGATTACTCAGGGAGACACGTTCAGTTTTTCTCAGAGGAGAGGGTAGTGTGGGTGGGGTCACATGACCACTGATAATGCATACTAAAGCCACCTTTTTTTGGTGATTTAAAATCAGCCAAAGAACAAAAAAAACAACAACCCTGTAATTATAGATAACTCATATTGATGATAGCCAGCATATCAGTCATATTGCCCAACAGTAATCCTTACTGTATAAAGCTGCAGGGGATGTGTTTTATAGCCGTACTACCAAATCTAGTAGTTCGTCTGTGTATTATCTAAAGAAGCGACAATTTCAAACACTCAATATTTGTAAATAATATTTAACAAAGCATTACCTCTGATGGTTTGGCCCCATCTTTCTCATCTATATATTTTGCCCATGGTCCAAGGAAGTTGTCAATCTCTCCTGGCTCTCCACCTTTGATCTTTTTCCTTTTCTCCGACTTCTTCTGTCCACTCTCAAACACAGTTAGCCCTGGAGGAAGAGACACTAGACATTATAAGTCTGACTCTACTATATACTAAATATAGTCTGATCTGTACAGTCAGATGCAAATGAACACATTAGGAATAAGGTGTGATAAAAGGATTACCTTTATTTTTCTCAGCCTCATCCACTGCGCCAATGTAGCTACTCGTGGTTACCTGGTGTGTGTCAACAGATGGATCTAAAGCATAACCTATGGGTAGAGTTGTAAAATGATCGTTCATAATTCAGGGTCAACACATTTACTGCATCATTTAAACCACACGGGTCACGTATGAGCTTACCATAGGTGGAGAAGGTCCTCCTTTGCTGTTCAAACATAAAGTCGTTGAGATGAGCAGGTTCTGCATAGCCAGACAACATGTTCCTGGGGGCCGCCATCTGCTGACTTTTAAAGGGGTTCATTGGCCCAAACTGAGAAAAAGAAATACATAATCACTAATAACACTAAATTTAAACTAATGGATCCTCGCAAGGAACTACTTTTTTGACATGGCCCTTCTGTTGAATTTATATCTAAGCATGAGTTCAATAACAAAAGACTTTCTGATTTATTTCATAGTTTTTAGGTGGATCAATAAATAGGTAGAGCACTGGAGATTCATTCCAATGAGAAATTGCAGCATTACGTCAGACAAGCTAAATAAACCATGAAACAGAAGCGATTTGGACACGTGAGGAGATAAGAAAGAAAATACAATAATATTCGTAAATAATAATCAACTAACAAGCGTGACATCAACATAGTAATTCATGCGATAGTATTTACATTACTCCTGGTTGGTATGGACAAAAATACCACTTTTTGAGCTAAAACATCTATAGTAAAAAAATATGATGATATTTGGGGATGTTACATTATTAACACACAAGAAATATTTCAGGTTGAGGTGACATTTGGTAGTGAGGGTATGATGGCGCTAAGCAGTTCGAGGCATTCGGTATTTAATTTCACTCAGCTAGAGAAGACATATACAGAAATATATACAATATACAATTGTGCTTGAAATCCAGTTTCATATTATACTACTGTATTTATTATTACCCTGTCCTAGATGTCATCTACTGATTCCAAAACTTACCTCTGGTGCAAACATGGTTTCATATGTCGGGTTAAACGTGACTTCTTTCAAAGCAGGGTCCAGGTGTGTGCCAGTCTCCACTGCCTCCTATTGAACATGTACAAACAGACTCTCACTGTATGCTGAGCAATACAACACCAACTTGCTTTTTGTCGCATCAGATGTCAGATAGAAAAAAAACACTCCTAAGGCCATATCGACAAAGTTATATTCTCTGAATGATTAACGTTAGCTGGTTATTCTTTGACAACGTCAGACTAACACACAATATCCTCCTGCTCGACACTCAGTGTTTCCCGCTAACCGCTAATAGTTTTATTCGGTAATGTTAACAACAATAACCAACTCTACACCGTAAATAATTACTTATTCCGTGTGTTAGTTATCAATTGAAACCGTACGTTTTTTTAAATTATATTTACGCATCGGGGGATTAATAGTACCTAACTTTAACAATGTAATTATTACGTTAAGCTAACGGTAGTTAGCTTGGTTAGCTTACCTTAACGGCGACCTCGGGAGCAGAATTGAGAACAGCCACAGACATCGTGGGCACAGACTTCAGAGGTTTGAGGTGAGCCGTGGCGTCCGGGTTCGCTGGGTCCACTTTGTCAACACCAGTATTAGATTCCGACTCATTTTCTGAATCAGAACCGCTACCGTACGAAACGAGGGAAGAGACGGTGGCAGACATCTTGGATGTTGTGAATTCGCCGGAAGCAGGAGGGCGGTACTTCCGCTGTGAAGAAAATTGTATTTATTCAACGCTTACAGTGACATTAATACCAAACACAAAACATATAATCATCATAATACAAATAGGATAATAAAACAGACATGACTCCAATACGATGACACATTCAACATGGTAACAGGACATAGGGTAACTGTAACATAGTAAAAAGAAAAGAAAGAGAGAAAAAGAAATTGAGAGAAATTAATAATACAAAAAGAGTTACTCTCCCAGGACACGATAATGAATGACAGAAAACAAATATATTATCAAAATGTAAGATTAAATTAAATTGAATGTGATATATGCAAGAAGCCAGTAATGCTGCAGTGAAACAAGCCACAACGTGCCATAATGTTAGACACGATACATGAGCTCAAACGATAAGTCAATACATCGATTAGTTAGTATACAGAAAATTAGGCCTAATTGACAACTTTTGACAATCGATCAATCAATGATTATAAAGCAAAAACATGCTTCTCAAATGTGAGGATAACCTTTAACTGAATTGTGAATCTTTGTGACAGAATGACTATTGCTCTGACAAAGCAAGCGCTTTGAAGATGTCACCACCTGGAAAGAGATATATGTTTGTATATTTTCTCACTATTTGTATAGACATACCAATTGATAACCGATCATATAATTAATCACATTAATCTACAGTGAAAATAATCATTGGTTGCAGCCATAAACGACACATGGTCTCCTCTGATGGTCAGTATTATCCTTGATCGATAATGTAGTCAATGGGATATCATCCAATCATTACGCAGGAGATCGATTAATTTCGTAATGAGATGATTTGTATGTACAGTGAGTGTTGGAATAATCAAATCGATCACATATCTGAAATGGATTGGACGGCACAAAATGACGGTGTGAGATAACTAGCCAATACAGCGAGCGCGCACGTTGTCCGCGAGCCTCCCACGAGCACAGCAGCAGTTGCATGGAACGCTTTCTCGCGCCCCAACAATAGAGTGGTAAGTACCATTTTCACCGGTTATAATGGGGACATTTTCTTGCGAATAAACGCCAATTCACACTGGTTACTTTGGAGATAACATCTTTGTCGCATATGGGTAAAACTGACGGATATTTTTTTGTTACGAAACCTGTTGTTAGCTTGACGCGACCCGTTTTGATGCCAATTCCACCAATATCTACCCTGAGATTCCCTTTGGAAAAAAAGTGCCTGGATTCTTCTCCGCCGCCGCCTCTTCCACCAGGAGTAGATTTGATATCAGAGACAGTAGGCTACAATCATGGATCCGACCCGGGGATTTAAATTCTTGGACACGGCGGCATGCTCTGCTGCTCAGTAAGGATGGGAAGACAATAAGAGGAATTCTAACAAACGTATCAGGTAATTATTTGAACACTGTGTACTGAAGTCGCTTTTTCTTTTTTTTTTTTTTTTTTTGTACTTAAAAAATGTGACTTTAGTAATGTTACGTTAACGTTTTCGCATCTCGGCAGAGCAGCAACAAACCGCATTAAAACCGAGTCACCATGTTGTAACATTAGACTTAAACCGGAGCTGCTTGACTAATAACGGTCCTGGTAATTCAACACTGCCTGGCCATCTCTGACGACCACATTAACCCGGTACACAGGTGACAAATGTGGCAGTGTTGACAACGTTAGGACTCCAAAGTGGTCCAAACCCTTAAAAGTACCAACAGTATGTTGAATAATGAATACATAAACGACATATTTGTAACGGGACCGCTTGAAGGTTGATCCATTGCAAAGCTCCACATCTGCAGGAGCTCGCGCAGCAGCGTCTTGACATATTCGGTCCTAGGAATATCATGTTGGTGAGGAACCGGGGAGCAAATATTTGCATTGCATTGCACATTTCCTAACGTCACAGAAGCATGCCGCACATCTCATCTTTCATGTTGTTGTTTTTAATTCGTCTCTGGGTTGTGGAGTTCCAGGTTGGTACAGTAGGCGAACCGCTGGCAGCTGCACGACGTGATTTAATGTTCCCACTAAGAATGCATTGACTTGCCTCGGAGAGAATATGGGCTGGGGTCTATTCCAGCCCGCTTGGTTTGCAGTCATGGGGGATGGTAGCCTTCAGCCCAGTGAAAATCATGCTTTGTGAAATTCGAAACCTTCTTTGTACTACTTCAAGTACAGCAAGAAAAGTGGGCATGAGGAACAGTGTTTGTGATCAGCTCTCTGTATGTGGTGGCAGCTTGAAGAGGTTCCTTGCATTACATGATGTGTGATGCTGTATGGTGTAGGGCTTACATTAAACTGACCATCTTTTCTGCAGCCTGTCCATTTAAACCCAACCAAGGAGAGAGTCTTAGGATGGTGCATGAAACACTCTTGTCAAACAGTGAAGAAAAGCAACATATTTCATGGCTTGCCTCCTTTTAAAATCCAGTAGTAAAATAAAAGCAGCCTGAAGTGGAAATTTGTGTTAAGATCTGTGGTTGGTGGTGAATGAAACATCAGCGGCAGAGTCATTGATAAAAGTCGGTACACTGCGTGGCTGCAGCTTTCGACAGTAGATCAGTTTGTGCCTGTGATGTATTAAAAACACATTTAAAATGTAATGATAGTACACAAGAGACACAACACAGGGCTAAGTGGGGTGTCGATGTTGTAGTGACCACATGTGACGTGTATGAGTTGAAGGATTTTACTTATTCGATTACTTTATAATGAGGTTAAAGAATTACTTTCCCCAGGTCAGTTCAGATGATATCTTCATTGTCTCTCAGGAGGAAATTCTTTAGGTCTGGACACCATGTCAATATCAGCAAACAGAAACAGCTGATCTTTAAAACTAAATTTAGACACACGGCTCTATACACTTCTGTCTGGACCGTGATTCAATGCAATGCATAGAAAATATATTCCTTGCTTTGATTAGAAGTTACATTACATTCCTAATTTAAATCAAGAACAGTCTAAGACATATAATCTGTACTAAATGCATGCACTTTCCAGATAAGCCTAGATCATTTATGTAGATAATATATAGGTCTCTGTATGTGAAAGCAGCTCTGACTCCTTGGACAAAACAGTCTGAGAGCCCTTGCAGCTGTTACATTTATCAGTCTGCAACAGTGGCATCCAAACTATCACATGACTGAGTAGAAGCTATAGGCTAAGTTTCACAACAGCTCAGAGGAAGCATATATGTGCATAACACATTTGCCATATGGGCTGAATTTACAGTTGCCTTCAAGACATTATCCAGCGCATAGAATGTCATTTAGAGAACCAGTAATCAAATTCCACCTCGCACAGCTCTGAGTGGATGTATGTTGAAGTATGCCTGCTGTGGCCTCAAATCACTGCTACTGTTTTGTTTGAGGCAAGTTTTTTCCCAACTGGGTTACCTCCCGGGGTTTTGTTAGTGTACGTGGTATATTTAAGCTTGCGGGGAAACAATAAACACAAACGTTGAAGGGTCTATCCATATAACTTTGATACATGAATCTAAATGGGGCTCAGTTTAACTACAGGTGTGTTCCCAAAATAGAGCAGAACATATTGCCTTGGTTTTATCTGATGCTGTTTGTGAACTCTTTGCGGCGAGGGATGACATTCCTGCACAGTTGGCAGTTCTTGTGTGTTTTTCTCTGTGTTTTAGAAGCCCTCGTGATATAGAAGAGCTTTGGCATGCCTCCTGCGGAGGCTTTTGGACCTCTCTTATTTGTTGACATTGCTCTGATCCTCTGCCAGTCCCCGGCTTTCTCATGCTAGCAAGAAGAATATCTCTCTTTCTGTAGCTCTCTTTTGTCTTTCTCCGCAGAGATGGAGAGGGGTGATTGGAGGACACACAGAAAAACATAGGGCATAATGAAAGAGCTTGTAGAGAGAGAAAGGAAGAGATGAGAGTAAAATGAGTGATGGCTGCCTGGCATGAGCAGGAGGTGGGAAGAAGGTGGGCCAGGGATTCTGGGAAAGGCAGAGACAGAGAAAATGAATATGTGTGTGTGTAACGCCCCTTTACGTGCCATTTAGTGGAGCCACAGACAGACCTCCTATCTCCCAGCTGTTAGGATGCTCCAGAGGCTCCGGCACACAGCAGCTATTGTTCTTCCTCTTGGCAAGGCCCACAGCGCTATAATACTGCCTCTGTCCCTGGTCTGAACCGGCCTGACAGAGGGACACCAGGGCTCAGTTAGCCTGTCTGACTGGTGTGCCTTGTGTCATTACTGCCACTGCCTCCACCACCTCCGTCCCTGCTTTGTTCATATATCTGTCCATCCTTGGTTGTGACTTTATGCTCTCTCATAAGACAAACTCAGACAGAGTTAGCAGTGACTATTCTGTGACTTTTCTCCGAATCCCGCGCGTTCCACTGCTCTTTTCTACAACTCCAGGGATAGGAGTTGTCATAACGTCTTTATCACAACACTTAAAGCAACAGTATGCAACTGTTTTACCTTTTAAAAAAAACTGCTTCAAAATCATTTTGATGCTAAACTGACTTGTAATGGGGAAAATGGTGCCTCTGTGAGTCCCACTCTGCGCCCCCAAAGCCTGTTCTTGCACTATGTAATCTTGTTGAGCAGGTCGTACCGGGGGACTGTTGGTTTTACACCGCAAGCACGGGAGCTTTTTGACCGCTGCGAGGAGGAGGTTTTCGGGCGCGGGGCGGGGGAGGATGCTCTGCTCGCTCTGGAATAAAAGTAGAACGATATTTCTGAACGCAAAATTGCATTAAAGTTATTGGGGAAACTGAAATCAATGAAATTCAAGACTTTCTAGAACCTCAAACTCTTTTTGAGGACCATTTATTTATCTGTGACGATCACAGAGCACCATCAGTTGAACCTTTCCCGCTTTCTATCCTTTCAATACCATAGAGAAAAAGTGAAGCATCGTCTCTATATCTTACTCTCCTTGCACTCATCTTTTATCCACCTAATCTTTTCCCTCGATTTTCTTATAGCTGCCACTTTGGCTCTTTCAGCCTCTGTGTTTCTTTCTCTCACTGTCACCTAGGGGAAGAGAGGGCATTGACAGGGTCTCTCAGTGAGTTGACAGGATATCTCTGAATAGACCTGTCTGCCCGTGTCTCTGCCAACAGGGCAAAAACACAAAAGCCCCATCTGAGCTTAGAGCCGCCCTCTACTCTTCATCTCTATATCTGCCCTCTTCTATCATTTTTGTCCTCCCCCTCTCTCTCTGTCTCAAGTTGAAAGTACCGCCAGTAGTTATTTTCTTCTTCTCCTCTGTCACCTGCTTTGTATTCAGCCTCTTTGCCTCCATATCTATACAGCAGGTCCTTACTCATTGTGATGTGACACCTCTGCTACCAACTAGTTAAACCACAGCTGCGTGTTTGAATACATGCACGAGTTCTGTCACTCACCACATCACTTTAGGCTCTGATGAGTTCAGAAAGGATTCGTCTTGCTTTTTATAGTGCTCAGCCTTGCGGATATTTTCGCACGTGCCAGTTGCAGCATGGCAAATAGAAAGGGTATGCTCATGCTTCCAGCTTTAAAAAAGTAAAAATAAAAAAATGTGTTTAGGCTGAGAACTTTAGTGTCATTACAGTCTGAATGTGGTTTGGCAGATAACACACTACCAAAACAGAGAATAAGAAAGGGGGAAAAAAGGGTTAACTCTGGAATATTTGCTTTAAAAATTCTCTCTCCTCATGGGCTCATGGCTGTTTCCGGGAAACTGAATAAAGACGCCCTCACGACTCATCGGTCAGTAATCGGCAGGTATTTGGGAAATGGAGCGCCATGCTGTCCTGTAACTGACCTGGCTTATTCTCTCAGCTGAAAGCCAAAATCAGCTTCACAATGGGATAAACTCTGGACTGTTTAGGCCACTCCCCAGGTGTCATGTGAATGTTTGGATGGTAAACGTAGTCTGATACCTTTTCCCGGACACAATGTAGCCACGGGCTGCTCCAGGAGGGAATTGGATACAGGGCTCCCCTCCGTAGCTGTTGGCCCAAGCACTGACGGTGGGTGTGTGTGCCGCTGTGTGTTTGTGTGCAATGTGTACAATGACTCTGGCCAGGGTTTAGTGTTTATATTAGCAAAACAATGTAATGTTCCTGCCCTTTTAGGTCACAGTGTATTTTTCGGTGCTGTGCATAATCCAGCTCTAAATGCTGCCAACTGACTTCAAAACGATCTCTGCAGCTGCACTCAGAGCATGTGCATATTTGAATACATTTGAATATACAAAGTTAAGCAAAACAGCACCATGATGGCACACAGTAGTTCCCCCTTTTCCTGTCTGTCCCTCTCTTTTGAATATTTATGCGCCCCTTTCCTCTCCCTTGATTTCTGTCTTCCTCTGTTCCCCCCGTTTCCTCTTTTTCACTGATGGGTTCTTATTGAGCTGGAACGGCCGATGCACTGGTCGTCGTGGTGATGTGTGATGATTGATGGAGGCTAGAGAAATGGGAGGCGAGGCACTTTGTTTATCTAGTCCGCAGCTCGAATCCCTCGTGTCAGGACTGAGACGTGCGTATTTAATTACAGACACGCTGGATTTTCATTAGGATTTTCATAAGCACTCATTTTTCTTCACAGTTCCTCTCTATGCACTGGGCAGAAGTACAAGGAATAGCAAGAAAGAGGAAGAGAGGGGAAGACAGTGAAGGATTAGAGACAAGAACGACGTAGAAAATAAAAGATGCAATAGGCTTTTGTTTCAGGCACATAATGTACCACACAATTATTTTTTAAGGAGGCACAGGTCTGATAAATTAGTGAGAAAGTTATCTTGTTATGCACTATTCAATTATAGCCGATTTAAATAATCTGCAGATAATAAGAAGCCAAATTGCTTTAATGGATTTAAGAAGCACAGCATCTACACACTCTGATATAGTAGGTGGAGGTCTGCACCTTTTTAAAGTTGGTTTTGAGGGTTCCGCCAATAAACACAGCGAAGAAGAAGAAGCAGCGCAGCCAAACATGTCTTAGCCGGTGTGCTCGTTTTTTTCATAGTTTTAAAAGGTGAAACAACACGATTGCTATTTCCAGTACAACGAGTCAGAACTGTTAGTTATATTTGGTTAGGTTCAGAGCTATGGAATATTAAATCATCTATCTTTTGCTCACACACCTTTCTTACCCTCAGGTGTGCATAAACTACAGGTTATGAACTCCTTTTTAAAATACAAATATGTGAAATCATCGGTTATCTTATCAGTATCAGCCATGCGAAGCAGGTGATTTATCAGTTTTCAGTATTGGCAGAATAAAAAAAAAAATGTTGCATTCCTG
Source organism: Bovichtus diacanthus (assembly GCA_943590825.1). Taxonomy (NCBI): domain Eukaryota; kingdom Metazoa; phylum Chordata; class Actinopteri; order Perciformes; family Bovichtidae; genus Bovichtus; species Bovichtus diacanthus. The sequence continues at coordinate 2,541,399 of CALSBV010010705.1, read as the reverse complement.
ATAATCTTTTCTTTAGCCTATATCTAGCTCAAGACTGTTGCACTTAACACCACATGTTTGTCTACCATAAAGTGTTTATAAAAACTAGAAAGGTTATTAAAAAAATGATCTTTTAAAAGAGGGAAGCACAAGGCCGCGGCTTGTAAAGGGATGCTGACAGAAACAGAGAAGAAGAGTGAAAGGGGAAGTAGCCTCTTAGCGTCCTGGTGTCTTTGTCCACAGTTTCACAGCAGGGGTGCCTGTGCACACAGATGACTGCTGCCTTTAATTAAACGCCAATATTTGGCTGTTCTTTTACAGCTCACAGTGAGGATCCAGCTCCACTTTGGTTTTGCGCAAAGCCCGAGCACAAGGCATGTCTGATTTATGCTGGATAAAAGCCCAGCAGGGGCCGCCCGCGAGTGTACACTTCTCTTCCATTTCAGAGGATCGGACGCTCGCCTTCCTTTTTGTTTTTTGGTGGTTAGCAGGAAATGCCAGATTCACTGAAATCCTCAGCAAGAAAAAAGCCACTCAGCAGTCACCTCATCTGTGTTATCTATGCTTATCATATAGCAATAGGGGCAGTTCACCAGGACAAATCATTGCTGTAGAGCAGAGGTCAGATAGAGGTTAGGAAATTCTTACTGGTGAAAGAAGTATCTGCTAAAGATGGGACGGGAGAGCGAGGTTGTGGTTGAGTGAAAGATTACATACTGTAGTCTTCCTCCTCCATTCAGTGGTGTGCCAAAGGAAATGTGAAGACACGGGGGTGGTAGTTGTATCTTCTCGCAGGCCTATCTGAACGATGTTAAAATTTCAATAATATGATGATGAAATCATCAAGCTATGGGAAATAGTCTGAAACACAGCAGTCCCTTTATGTAACGCTTTCATTTATAGACACATGCCCACAGAGTCGAGTGTACCTATGCTCCTATTATATAAGATTATATTATTACATTTGCACATGTTGTTACTGAGATCAGTCTATAGAGCATCTTTCTTTACACTGACAGTGCCTTACATCTCTGCCCTTTAACTGGGGCACCGGTGCATCAGTGTGTGTGTGTGTGTGTGTGTGTGTGTGTGTGTGTGTGCGTATTCATGAGCTCACATGTGTATTCCTCTGCGACTTTTTTTAGCATTAGTGCTGTTGACTGTGTAGCCAGCCAGCAAAATGTAACTGTGAACCATCGTCCTCCACAGCCACTCACCACTCCACAGTTTTTATGAACCACAGCACTGCTGGCTATCGACTAGCCCAACGCGGAGCTAGCTTGGGTCACAGATTGAAAAAGGACTAGCACCACTCAGAGCTCAGCGCAGTGGCAGAGAGCATGTAATGCTGACAATGATTTGAGGAGGTACTCGTAGCTGAAATATGTCATTTTCTTTCTAGTTATCATTACAATATTATATCTGTGTATGTAGATTGTGGTAAAACCTAAACATTCGATACTCTTCAACTGAGAAATGTGGATTGTGGTTGTCTGATGGACAGTTCCATTGTCACTGTATCCCTTCAGTACATTAAGTATTTGCATTCATATTTACTTGGTCTCTCTGGCATTTTCATTGCATACCAGCAGCAGCAATGTTATGTAACACATGTGGCACTAGAAGATCTTTGCAGTAGTTTGAACGTGTACATCTACAATTATAAGGCAAAATTCTCAATACACTTTTTCAAAAATGAACACGCAGATTCTTCTTGACCTTAGAAACTATGATTGCTCTGCTTTATACTTACTTCTGCATAGCTCCAGTCTGATCAACCACACTTGCTTTACCCTGTTATTTCCACAGTCCTTCCATCGGTGCATAAGGATAGAGGTGCACTTCACTGTCAACATGCAGGGTGCGCCTCAGATGACAGGTGTGTAGCCGGTGCACCTGTTTGATGAATAATAGAGACGTCTCGAGGGACAGACTCTGAAATAGAATCTGAAATGAGGAGAAAGAGACTCAGCCTATGTGCTACCGACGTATATATCTCCATGCTGGCAAAATGCAAAGACACTTTAAGTATGATATAGTTTTTGTTGCAAGCAGAATTTCCCCCCTAAAATATGAAAACTTTCCAGCTTTCTCAGTGCCCCATTTTACATGACAGGTGTATATTTAAATACAGTAACACAGGCTAGAAATCAACATTTACTGATGATGATTAATTATTTAGAAGAAAGCACAGAAGTGTGTGTGCAAAACACACAAATATCCATACACACACACACACACACACACACACACCATGGTGAGCTGTGCAGCTCGATGTCCCATGAACAGCAGCAGATGGACTGCAGTAATAAGCTGTCTTTTGGCAGGTGAAGTTATTCAGGGCTTGTTTGGGTCCTTCAGCAAACCAAGATACCAAGAGGAAAAAAGGGCAAATGTGGGGGGGGGGGGGGGCTTGTCTTTGATCTTTAAATTAGGTGAGCAGTGCAAATGTGTGTTTGTGTGTGTGTGTGTGTGTGTGTGTGTGTTTGTATGTGTGTGTCCTAATCAACCCTAGCCTGCTAAATGACAGATCGGTGTCGGGAGTTAACGAGCTTGGGGTGAGCTGCTGGAGTAAAATCCTCCTCCTCCAGCGACACCGTAAAGCAGCAGCCCACATTGGTCCATCCTTGCGGTGTAGGATAAGGTCATAGGTAATTTCTTTATTGTGTGTGGTTATATAATTGTTAGTGGCAGCTGGAGGCAAGAGCCGTGGTTTGCGTAGCTTAGCCTCCGGAGGACAGATAGGTGCTGACAGACAGGCCTGGCCTTGCCGCTGGGACTTATGCCTCTGCTGCAGAGCCTCTACTTTTTCCATCGGTCTCGCTTTCTTCTATTGTTTAGCTTCCTGTGCGTTCATTCTCTGTGTTGCTCCCTCCCCTCTTCCACTGTCTGTTTCTTAGGTGTCTATATACCATATTGCTCTCCTTACTACGTCCTACTTTACATAAGCTGCCGCTGCACAACCTGTGCTGACTGCTTCCAATGAGGCCAGTGATGACTGCCAGTTTTGCGGTCAACATAATGTCTTAGTTGGGCATTCGCAGTGTCTGGGGCTTGACCAAACTTTAAATGCGGACCTACAGTGAGTTCAAGCAAAGGTAACGTTACAGCGGAAAGAGGTAGCAGAAGGAGTGGGGCGGTTGTTAACCAGGCCAGATGTTGCCCCAAGCTTCAAATTACATTTTCCAAATGTAGCACGGATCAAGAATAGAGATAGAGAGATAATATTCTGTGGTTCATTTCAACAAGTCATGCTTTTTCATTTCATCCAGGTTGTCTAATAGCCGCATTGTAGGACACACTAAAGATCTGTTCACATATTGACATCAGTGTCTTTATTCTAAAAGAGTAACTGGCCTCATTGCTGTCATCAACAGTTACACGTTTACTTGTTGAGCTGTTTCTTTCTCAAATGTTTGCTTTTGTAAGCCTCTCAGCTTTGGGTTTATCATGATGCTGCTGTGTTGAACAAGGATCTTGGGGCACCCTGATAGCCGAGTCGTATACCACATTTCCATATATTCAATATCCAGTTTGACTCCATCTGGGGACCCGTGTTGCATGTTCAAGGCGGGACTGTTGTGCCATATATTCCTCCTCACTGTTCTATATAAAAAGTAGGGACACAGAATTGGGGGGGGGGGGCATTGTTGTTCATATTACATGCAAATCCCGCAAACTGTAGTTATATGAAGCAGGACAGCACATCAAAGATTACTCAAAAGTTTCACGGAGTTTGAAGAACTTTTAGTGAAGAGTGGGCCAAAGTAGTTAGAGATTGGAGTTCTGAATCATGCACAGGCAAACTTCTTAGTATCTATATCTGATCAGTATCTGGAGCTACTTCAGGACTTGTGAGATGAAGGGCCCTCCTGTGTGTGGAGCAGGAAGAGGTGGACTATGAGCAAGCTGAGTAGGTGTTTATCTAATTGCAACCGGACTGAGAGAGCGGAGCGATGCAACAGAGACTGTGACTGACAGGGGCATGATGACTCAGATACACACTCAGGGGTGCTGCGATGAAGGGGACGACAGACGAGCCAAAGTCCGACTGACCAGAAAAGATAACAAGGAATTGTGTGGGAGCAGTGATAACAGTTGCTGAGGATTCTGTTTCTTATGCTTACACACACACGCACGCACGCACGCACGCGCCAGCCAGCCTCACTTCATACTGAAAAGAATGCTTGAAATATGTCCACAGATAAAATAGAGGCAATGAAAAGGGAGAAAATGGGGCGGATTTGTACCAGCAGGAAGAATTGGAGTTGCTTCCCTTTCATGATTTGTCGATTGGAGACGAGCAGAGAGCCTTACAATGTCTGGTGACAGCCAAACGCAAGAGGAAGAAAAGGGAGTGAGAGGTGCTTTTGTCTCCGTCCGCTCTGTCCCATTGTCACCCATATCGCCTTCACCAGAGACCAGACACTGCATTGGGTTTGATCTAATGATCAAATCTATATCTGTGCATGTGTCAGCTGTACGGATGGAGGGACGTATTGTGTCTATTGTCTTGATTGTGATCTTCTGGACTCTGCACACACAGTACTCCCAAACAAAATATAGCGAATTGAATCATATTGACACCCTAAGTAACACTCGTTACAAAAAAATCTCATCTCGCTCCTTGTAAAAACTGCCTGGCAGGCATTGCAAATCCATGTCTTTTATTCTCTTTCAACATAATGACAGAGTAAGTGGATGGTCGAGGCCTTTTTAATTGAGTCGATCTTCTGCAGTGATGTTAAATGACCACATCCAGTCTTCTTTAGCCCCCATTCGCTCCGAAGAGATTCATCCTTTCCCCCCACCCCGGCTATCTTTCCATTCGTATGCAGAAAATGTTCACCCACCATTTTGCCTAGCAAGTGGCATTTCTAAGCATGGCTGTCGGGACTATGCGTGGGTGCATGGGGTGGAGGGTGCTGAGATGTCACGAGACACAGGTCACGTGATGGAGGCCTGCAGCTGACCTTATGACCCCTAATGAGCATGCTGTTTCTATAGATGGAAAAAGGCCCTGAAGACAGTGACCAACCACTGCCTGATGCCTGCCACTGTGGCACCACCTCGCTCTCAGCGTGTGTGCCAAAATGTGTGTGTGTGTGTGTGTGTGTGTGTGAGTGGGTGTTGGCAAAACGACAGTGATGTCTTTGTGATTTATAGAATATAGATTATATTTTAGTCGTGTTTTTCCTTCTAAATAAAAAGGTTAATATCAGCCGATATTAGCGTCTCGCGGATATTTTGGTATTTGTGTATATGGCAGCTGATGAATTACAAGAAATTGTGCAGAGTGCTGCAGGAGTGAGTCCTAAAACCTGGAAATGAGTTAGTATTTTTGCCCTTCTGATTCCCTCGTCTGAGAGCGTAGTTGAATCAATTAAGAGTTGATCAAACCAGGACTTGGTGTCACCCCAGTGGTCGCTCCTGCTGCTCTGTACCACTGGCACCGCCTCAGGCCTTCTCACAGCAAGGGCACCTTCACTAACCACCGCCACCCTGCTCTGCCAGCTCTTTGTTCCCAGCATCATCTCTCATGCACCGACACATAATAACTGTGACATTGTCCACGAATCCAAGAGACAGCCTATGAGAGGTTTGCACAGCTGCCCTGGGCACTGTCTGATCAGTCCAATTTGTCCCACAAATCTTCCCTGCTTCCCCTCTTGTCTCCCTTACTCGCATATCCACCTCTCAGCTGCTGCCAAGTTCCACTCAGTTCACTGGATGGTTGTGAATAGGTTGTTTAATCTGTTGCTGGAGTTTTATGTATTTTGTGAAGCACTTTGTAACCTTGTTTGGATAGATTTTAGTCAAGGAACCACATCGCTCCACTTTGCAAGGTTGAATCAACCCCATCACACCCCAGATGCGCCGCTTGCCTGCAGTGGATGACCTAATGAAATTATACTTTGCAATCGGATTAAGCAATAAGGAACAACTCGTGATTTTAGCGCAGAATCACCATATTATGATAAGCATCCAGACTCTGAAGAGAAATTGCCGTGAATTGGGCCTTTTTCTCGGAAATGTACCATTTTAAACTCAGAGAATAACCAACAATTTTTCTTGGTAATTTTCAAATTTAATCTCAGATTAAAGGATATTACCCAATACCTTGGCTCTGTATTGTTTGTCCTTTTTTTTATGCCTACAATGGCCCTAATACACCATGTTATAAAACCCCTATTTGTTGTACCAAAAAAGTGATGTTGCTGTTTTATAAAGCCTTGCGTTGGTAAATTTCACCCTTGGTTGACAGCATTTAAACATTTTTACGGACGGAATACTTTAATTGACTTTTTTCTTCTCTTGAGGCACTGGTTGTTTTAATTTGAAAAGAAATTAAACAGACTCCACATTAATTAAGGTTTTTTGAGTTAATTAAATGTGGAAACGACGTGAAGAAGCGAGCAGCCAGGTACTATTAAAAGTGTCCAGCATATGGTCTGCACCTTTTTTTTTTTTGAAGTGAAAGATTTAACAGTTTTTTCCCCCGTGTTTACACATTTTCTTCTTTGCAAGAGGCAATGGTGCATGAGAGACTGAAATACACTTTGCCTCCAAGCTATATCACCACACTTTATTCTTCTCGCTCTCTTCCCATCACATACAGTATTCTTAGACGTCGAGCAAAGGGAATGAACAGCAGAACAAAGAATAAGCACTTTCGATTCAGAACTAGGTAGATTGATACAGCGGCGATGAAATTACAAAACAAAGGTGAGTGCTTAAATGGCACTTCGCGAGTGGAAAAGTAGGGTGCCATATCTTTACACTCATCGTGTAATTGCTTTTGACATGTTGCCCTCTGGGATGTTAGTCAGATGAATGTGAATCAGTACATCGCAGTACACAATATAGTACGGAATTACAATACCTACTTTATTGCAATAATTTGAAATATTGCAGTATCAATGAGGTGTCAGCTCGTACTCCCCAATAGAAATCCTCTCTTGTTTGTTATCCTGCCTCTCTGCCCTGCAACACCGAGCCTCTGGTGTGGACTCTGGCATTGATCTCAATGAGAGAAGAAGATCTCTCCTTTTCCCCCGATGCCACCCACGCTGCTTTTTTCTTTTTTGTCTTTTTTTATTATGTGCCTCAAGCTGCCTCTTTCTTTTTTTTCTCTCCGTCTCTTCCTTCCTCTGGTGTACTTTTCCCCTCCAAAGCCCTGGACCACCTCCATCTCTGCACAGGAGCTTGGAAACTTTTTTTTGAAGATGCAATAAAAGGCAAAGGTCTTCTTGCGATTTATAACGCACTTCATTTTCATGCAGAGAGAAAAAACATTAAACAGTGCACATGTGGTATTACTTGGTGACTCTGTCCATAATCTGTGACCAGGCCCAGTTGTGTCTTCTTGAGTAGAGCTGCAAAGATTCAGCGACTCATCGATTATTTGTCAACTATTAAAATAATCGCAAGCCATTTTTATAATTGTGTGAGTACTTTTTAAAGAAAAAAAAGGAAATTCTTAAAAGGGAATATTTTCTGCTTTCTTTACCCCTATATGACGGTAAAATAGATATTTTTGAGTTGTGGACAAAAGAAAACATTTGCGGTTGTCATTCTTGGTCTTTGGGAAACGTCGATCAACGTCTTTCACTATTTTCTGGCATTTTATTGACCAAACAACTTGTCTAATCGGAAAAGTGAATCGCCAGATAAATCAACAATGCTGCCCTATTCTTGAGGGATAACAGCTTTCCCATTTTTATTTACTACCAGACAGGGGACAAGATGAATGGACTGGTACAAGTTTAATTTGGCAGGCAAGTCCACTTTATCTAAGTGTTTCGTCCTCCTAACAAGCTTCTTGGCTGGCTTAAGTAGCACTCCTGTGTCTGGGGATTGTGCGTATGAGTATGCGTCGTGTGCTCACTTTTTTGTTGTTTTTTTTCTTTTGCCTGACCGTGTTTTCTGTTGTTTCGAGCTGACAGGGGTTGCTGCAGTGGTTAGTCTGTGTGCATGTCCTTCACGTCTGTATGGACAGCAAGGGAGTTGGTATAATGAAATTTACCTCGCAGGCCAAACAAGCACAGCTGCACAGTACGCGCATGCAGACATTTATTATTGAGCAGCAGGCTTTCATTATTCATCGTGGGTTTCTGTGAACTCTGCAGATAAACTTCTTTGAGTCTGTTTGTTCGTCAGACACTCTGCTCATTGATGTTGAAACACAGGCGTCCATGAATATTTAGTTGTGGACGTCTACAGTAGGATAAAGCATGTTTGCTAAATGAATGTATTTTGTTACAAAGAGCTTAGATTGCTTCAGACAATGTGGGCTGTGTTTAACTACTCACCCAGTATACAGCTCATCGTTGATCCTGCTCTGAATGTAAAGTGTAGTGGACAGACCGCCACTGTTGAGTCACAGGGATTTGATGAATGGAAAGCTTGGATCCTTATCTTCTCCAAAGAGCTGTAGCACAGGGCAAAAAAAAACAACAGCGTGTTTTTATGGCTGCACAAAGGCGAACATTTCTATAGCTGTTTAATTCCATGCTTAAAGAGTATGGCATTGTAATATAAATTGCTCTACATGTGGGCACAGTTTTTGCTACATTGTGTATTTAAGTAAAACAGAGATAACAGAGGAAAGAAAATCTCAAGCCGATAACCTGCCAGAGATTGGGATTTTGCATTTTCAGCAGACAGTAATACGGTTGGTATTAGTTTTTTTGCTTGTTGTCTGAAGCAACTTCTGAAATGTGTTTACAGCTGCCTGCCAACATTATATCAGACTAGAAAGCCAGCCGGTGGATCCGCGCCTTCTGACTACCTGAGTACCATCTGAGTGTCCAGGTGCCAGGATGCTCACTTTGATCAGCGCTGGCTGTGTCAGGAGGAGATGCAGGGCGTAGCGCTAAATGACTGACTTGCTTCACACCCCTGCTTGATTGGGACCTCTTACTGTCTCACATGTACTTGGCCATGGACAGACTGCAGCGCCATGCCGAGCACAGGTAGTGGGAACACAGCACTACACGGAACAGTTTTATGCGCAAGTCAAACAGCGTGTCAAAGACAATATCACGAGAAACACATTGCAGTCAAAAACTCTTGAGTTATTGAAGCGAGGAAATAAGTTTATTATGTACCCGCATCCCTTGCCACAAGCGCCCTGCAAAGTTTCCGACTACCAGCAAACCTACTTAGCATAACTGTCTGCGCCCGAGCTGACAGCACTTGCAGGTGTATTTTTAGCCCGACAACAAGAGGTCTGTGTGTGTGTGCAAGTGTGTTTTTATAGCACCTTACTGGTGAGGGCCTGCAAGGTGTCATCTCACCGCTGAAGGGGTGCCGGCTGGTACATAATGTTAATTGGCAGGAATACACACTGGCACGTGCCATGATATATTCTGCCAATGTGATCTGCTGTGATAGGGAGGGAGGGGGGACCTGGGAAAGGGGATGTTGTAGTCTCAAATGGAGGAGTTGATGTGTACGTACATGCGTGCGTGTGGTTTTTGATTGATATTGGACGGCTATTTGCATCGATCTTTGATATAAGAACTTCTTCCAAGCTGACATGCTTTTAGAGAGTTTCAACATGTTATTTTTGTTCTGCACACGTGCACCAGGGACCTCTTACTGTGCAGAGGCGCCAGCTCTCCTCTCCTGTCAAATTCAACAGCCTGTTCCCACCAACAGCGGCCAAGCATTTAGGCTGGGGTACACTACAACATGTCTTCTGTTTGAAGGCAATCGTGTCTATAGCTGCGGCCAAAGGTGCCGTCACAGACAGAGCTCAGCATCGGGCCTGCTTCCTGTCAGCTTATCAATGAGTCCAACAATCCCAGTCTTTTCCTACTTCCTAAGGACATCTGATTCAGTTTGACCCACAGTAAGACGTCATCGTTTTCTTTTAATCTTAAAATGTGTGATAAAATGTGTCTGGCAAATTTGAGCTTTAAAAAAAAAAAAAAAAGTAATAAGGATAAAATTCTAGCCTTATATGCTAATGAGAGAGAAAATTAAAGTACAAATAGCATTTAAAAATGTATAGCTGCCTCATTAGGATAACAGCAACGATGAGCCAGACATCTTATTTTTCCTGTTGAGCCTCCACAGTCGCAAAGAAATGTATTTTAAGCAGCCGAAGGAAACTGAAGTCTACTTCATACAATTCGAGTTTGACACCGTACAGTCATTTTTTCTCCTCTCTTGTTTTCGTTGGAAAATGAGCTGTGGTAGCTGTCCTGCACTGCATATTGCTGATTTAAACCAGCTGCTGGTAAGCCTTGCCAGTTTGATCTCTGCTCTCTCTGCCATTGGCTGCTGTGGCTCTGCCAGCTTCCCTGATTAGAAGTCTGTGTTTTTATGTTTGCAGCTGTTCGTAGTGTAGAAACAAATCAAGTCCACTGTTGTAGCGTACGAGTTCCCAGAATCACCGGAAAGAGGACAAAATGTCCAGGCTTATTTGACAAAGAGAATTAATACATCTTCAAGATCTAAGTTGACTTTGAGGAAGGGTTTTAGGGAGATAACAGCACATTATTGGAAATGCATTCTATTTTATGGCTTAATTTTAAGTCCTAGAGTAACTTCTTTTTACAAAAGAACTCATTGATGCACACACAGGTCTTTTACAGCAATTGATTTGTTGTTTGATCCTTCCAGGTTACAGGATGTAGCTTAAACCTGCTCCTGCACTTGCTTTTATTGTATTTGTGACTACAGAGTTTCTGCACGTCTTGAAAAGTCTGAAAAAAGGCCTTAGGGTGTGTGTGGCCAGATAGTGTTTTTCTCTTGCAGAGAGGTGCTGGCAGCGCTCCATCATTTATTTGTGGTGCTTCATTCTTCTACCATCTATATGTTTCACATTGTATTTCCATCATGAGAACTGAAAAAAAGATGCTAGGGCTCCGAAAAAAACGTTGTATGGCCGTAGAACGTCTTAAAACCTGTATAAATATTTCTTCTTGCTTTTGATCATGGGCTGTAGGGGAAGTGTTATACACGATACACTAAAAGTTTGATTGCTGCGACAGAAGATTATGCACGCAGAGGTCTGCTGAATCCTTTTTTGTGGAGTTTTAGTCGGCATCACTAGACCAAAAGCAAACACCGTCACTATTGCTAGCTAAACTATCCACAGTAGGATGTGCATCGTCTCAAAAGGGAATCGAGCATTTCAATTAAATAAATTTTAATTAATTATCCATCTATTCTCTGCAGATTATCCAGGGTGGGGTTAATTAGATTAATTAGGAATTGCTGTTTTACATAGATACTGCAGGGAAGAAATAAATAATAACTTTCATACTTGATCGTGAGACGGGTATTAAATTGCATTCTGTGAGGTATCAAAAAAGGTCTTAAAAAGTCTTATATTTAATTTAGTATACGCAGCAGAAACCCTGCAATCAGTATGCGAGCCCTTGGTTGGAACCAGACTCTTAATCTGTGCCTTGTGTTGGATTCACGACTATCCAGAGAGAAAATCACTTTGATTAACTCTTCAGACCATGAATTTTACATCACCTAATGATTCCAACCAGCTCACTTGCTGGTTTACTGCTAGTTTCCTTCTCTGTTGCTCCTCTCGTCTGGTGATTTTTCCAGTTTCACAGAACCAGCGACTGTGATGGCAAACTGGGGCTTAAAAAAATTGCATCGCAGCTGGATATTGTTTTTTCTTCTTCTTTTACATATGAAGTTGGCGGTCCGTTTGCTTTTTTTTTTTTCATGCTTTCTCCGTAGAATTAAATCGCCCAGTTTTTCCATAATGAGCAAAAAACTCTACAAGAAATACTGGTTGCTTTTGTGTGGCAGTGTGTCTGTGTCAAATCGTAGCTGATGGTGTGTCAAGGGTCTTTCTCTACCAAGCCCTCCAAGTAAAAGGCCCATGACCCGCTCCATATTGAGGGGTCCTCTGCTATATTGTGCGGCAGTGTGAGTGAGTAAATGCTCCATTAGGATTCATTAGAGCCTCTACTTGGACATATTGTCCTGAGTGCAATGAGCCGCACCAGTGGAGGCCCCCTGCTCTCCACTGGCACGTGCCGTCCCTCACCCTGCTGTGTGCTCGCACACAATGGATGAGCAGCCCCAGATCTCGCTCTTATTCTCCCTCTCATATTGCATTCATTCATCAGTAACTATCACTGTTTTTGACACATCACATCACATTTTGACACCTCCTTCATCCCTCCCTCTCTCTCTTTTTTTTTGTCCACCTCCTTTTGCCTTTGCCTCCCATGGGATGTTATAACGTGACCAATGACATCCCACTGCAGCCGTTGCCATGGTAATGGGTGACAGTGGGAAGCACCACCCAAGATGTATGGATCGTAAAAGTAGCAGGACAATAAGGCCGGCTGGCCTGTAGACTGGATGGTAAATTAAAAGAAGGGAAAGAGCCGGTATGGGAAACATTTCTCTGTACTTCTATGGGCTGCAGTGATGGTCCTACTCTATTTTACTGGCAAGGCACAGTGAGTGAAGGAGGAATAACTGAGGGGACATGTAAGACAACATGTAGGGAAGTTCTACCACAAAGGTATTTCAGCTTCCTTTTTCATTAAATTGCGATAGAATTGAAAATGGAAAGAGTGTAATTTTCTCAGTGTTGGATCTCTCCTCCACATGCATCCTTTCATGAAGCCGTTATTGTGCTGAATAGTCAGAAATCTGTTTTAGAGTAGTCACCAGGCGGTCATAAATGCCTCATACGCTTTCATCCCATTGTGGAATACCAGCTGATAACCACGACTGACCATTAGCTAAAACCAAGAATAATCTGTTTGGTCGTCCGGTAAGAATGATTATAAAATGGTGAGACTAAAAGGTTTCTACTCCCCAAGCTGTATATTTAACTCTGCCATGGTCTGTAAAAGTGAGCACAGTGGACATGGAGAGTTTTTGGAAGTGACGTGTGGGCGAAGCGTGGTGGTTTTCAAACCTCAGACCTGCTGTGTAAGACTGTTCAGAGAAAGTGAATAAATCAGCCGTGTGATATGCTGTGTGTGAATATTGCGATGATGCTAAAAGGATAAGTAAGTGTAACACTTTTCAAGGCATTACTTTTACACTTTACACACATTGTATCAGGTCCCGTCCCGTTCGTTAGATGTTTTGTGTTTGTACTTCCTGTTTTATTTTGTTAACTGTATGTTCCCTCTTGTTTCTAGTTCATGTCCCCAGCTGTCTCCATTCTGTTCGTTAGTGTCTCCACCTGTGTCTTGTTTTCCCCTCCCACTTCCTGGTGTATATAGTCTGTGTGTTGCTTGTCCCTTGTTGCCAGTTCGTCTTCGTACTTTCATGTCAAGAGTTCCAGCATTGATCCCGTGTTTCCTGATTCCCCCGGCTTCTTCAATCCTGTTTCCATGACCTGACTCCGTTTTCGCCTGCTCCCTACCTGTTGTTCTGCTACGCTGAGGACCTATCTGTGCATCGACCTTGTTTCTATTACCCCGACTCTGCCTGTGGATTTCCCCTGCATGTTTGTATGTCCTGTCTGTCTACTTTACCCAGTAAAGTATATCATCATCATCATCATCATTCTGTCTCTGAGTCGTGCTATTGAGTCCCTCTCTCCGTGTGTACGGGTCGTACCGTTACACATTGTTTGGGAGAACTTTGTGTCTGAAAAAAATAATCTTTTCACTGCAATATATCTGAACTTGACTGACTTTGATTTAAGCTAATTATTCACCTCAATCTCCAGAAAGGGTGTCCTAGCTGTGTGTACATTCCTGTATCTTTTTATAAATCGTATCATGTATGGTATAATTTAGTGTACTTTAATGAAATATACAGTCACAGTTGCATCATTATCCATGGGATCTGGGTTATAATGGTTGTATTGCCTTTTGAAATTTAGATTATTTATTAGGCGAGGATAAAAATCTTATTTTGTCCTATTGCATCTCCATTTATTCTGGAATGGTAATAGAAATAGGTTTACTTATAATTGACTCGTATTCCTAAGCTTCTTACCTTTCCAATGAAATTTGCATGCCACCCTCATGGTTGAGGAGCTATTCCTCATTCATTTTGGGTACGTTATTTTAGGCATTTTTTCCTAGGGCTAGGGCTTAAACTAGTCATGATGAACATCCTGTGTTTATCCGGTGGAACACTCTTTGTGGAGTAAACCTTTCTGCTTAATGATTTCTCTTTTAAGTTCTTTGGGTTGCTGGGAAAGTGCGAGTGTTGCTTATTATGCTCTTTCACCCATGCCGGAAAAAAACGTTGTCTTATGCGTCCACCTTGCTAAGTGCCGTCACATTGTTATGGTTTTTATGAATTGTACTGGGTTTGAGTTTAGTGTCTCTCTCTGTCTCTTTCATTTAATGTTTCTCTCACTGTCAGAACCAAGATGACGTGTAAGCAACTTCTCATGGGAACCCATGAGAAATGACAGCACTATTCTCACGGGAGCAGCGCTGTCATGTGTAATCATGTCATAGTATGGTAGGGAAATCGCAGTGGACAAATGCAGCGTGCGTGTGTACAGTAGTGAGTGCTTGTGTGTGCAAGAAAATGTTCCCTGCCGTGGAAAGCCGCCTTGAGTTAACTTATGTCCAATCAGCGAGGCGGCAAATGTGTGCTGCAGTCATTAATCACCCACAAACGCATATGTGCTGTGTGCCAGACAGTCGGAGGAGTCCTTTGAAAAGTGAGGCGAGTTAACTCACTAATGATGTTTCAAGAAATATCAAGAAATGTAATTGATCCTCTGATACTGTAAAGGAAAACAAGATATCATCCTAAGTTGATGTTTTCCTAATGCATTATGCAAGGAAACAATACTGTAACCTTGCTTCAAACACTGAAACCAGGGACCAAAACGGGGATTGAGGTGGAGCGCAAACTAGAACTAGCCCATAGCAGAAATGTTGAGGATACAGTCCTCTGTGTTATTGACCACCAAGAATTAGGCTACACAACAAAGTACAGAAGTACATTTGGTTTTAGGATTCTATGGATGACTTTGAAACGCAGACCCTCTTACAGTAGCTGCTTACGTTTGAGACGAACCTCTGAGTGGGGCATTTTTGATCGTTCTTAAATCTCTATTTGAAACCACAACAAACTCTAAATCTCTACGCTGCTGTTTGAAAAGCGCACCCTGAGGAGTTCAGGCTGGCAGAATCCGTATCACGACTTAACACCTATTTTTATGTGCCTGTTTATATTATGGGGCTTAGAGAGTAGGAGTGAATGCTGATTCTCTTTGCTGCTTTGCTTTGGACGTCATAATTTTATCCTGTTATGTCCGTGTTTCGCTGTCATTTCGTGAAGTATTTTGTTTGTTTTTTTTTAAAGTCCTATAAAAATAAAGGGTTTTAATCTTGCAAATGTGTAGCCAGTTTGTCTCCCACATCTTCCTAAAATGGGTGTTTATCCGTCTGTGTCATCTTTCTTATGCTGCCTTCTGAAAGCCTGATTTTGCATCATTGTGTTTTCTATTTCCCCGCTTCAGACAAATCTGTTCTCCGTCATTCTCAGAAATAACTCTTGCGACCCACTAGGTAGGAGGAAGGTTGTTAAGAGGTCAACAGATTCCTTTATGGGGAGATGAAATATGCGAGAAAGAGATGAGCGCAGGGGGGGAGGGGTACAAAAACAGCGTGAACTAGCTTGGCAGATACATTCGTCATCATCTCTCTGTGTGTGTGTGTGTGTGTGTTTTGTGTTAAATAAGCAAGTGTGTGGATGCGCGGCAGAGAAATAAACAGTTATGATTGACTGATTTAATTTTTGTTTGCCTCTATTTGTCCGTCTGTTTCTCTCTGTACACCTGTGCCTCAGAGATGTGCTGAATGTGCAATCTGTAAGAACACTTAATGTTCTCATAAAGTAAACCGATGAGCCGAATAAAGGTAAATAAATGCCTTATTGATTTCTGATAGTAATCCCAAAGGGGAGCGGATTGCTTGTACTGTGAGTTAGGATGAAGATTGTGCAAAGGGAGATGCAGCGCAGCTTCGAGAAGATTAGATTAATATTGAGATTGGTAATATTATTTTTTAGAGTTTTTTTGTGTGCACTTATTTGCTTTCTTGCCAACAGTTATATGATGAGATTTATATCTAAATTAGCTTAGCACAAAGACTGGAAACGGGAGGAAACAGCTAGCCTGGCTCTTTCCAAAGGTAACGATTCTCACTGATGAACATTTTCTTGTTTGTTGAACTAGAACAAAAACCAAAGTGTAAAAACAGTCAAATTTACTGCAAGGTTATGTGCTGGATTATTTCTTGATCGGGGCCAGTTGCCCGGCAACCAGCGGTGAGTCCAAGAAGTTCCTGGCGTGCAGACACGAGAGTGTTATCAATCATTTAACTCGAGGCAGGAAATCTTTACGTGCTCGCCTTTTTGAATTTGAGATTTTGGTTTGATATACTTTTTCTTGCTTTGGTGTGTGTTTAGGATGACCCTCCTGAACATACAGTAGATGTTACATTGAGTCCCGTTGGGTCTGTATGTTAAAGGTCAACACCTTATCAACAACGTTTACACCTCCACCTTGGCGAGTGGTAGCTCAGGGTTCGCCCTCCAATACTAAGACTTCCGGACGCTGTTGAAAATGTCAGTGCACACTGGGTCAAAAGGTGTTCCCACTCAGGAGAGGGTGTGTGTGTGTGTGTGTGTGTGTGTGTGTGGGTAATGAAAAAGTGGGAGGAAATAAAGTAATCTCTAAAGAGTAGAGAGGACATCTTGTTATTTTGAAAGTGGGCAGGGATTTGGAGCGGTGTTTGGGTTTGTGTCGCAGCAACATCGCCCGCACATCTCTTTCAAGCCACTTTAACAACAGCTTCCAGAGGTGCGGCTTCTCATTCTTTCCTTTTATGGGCATTTTTGCCCCCATCTAAGACGCTTCAAAGATGAATCACCTCAACAAAGCCTTTTACTGGTCTCCCTCTCTCTCTCCCCTCTAACCATCCAGTCCTGGGCCACTTCCTAGAATAGCCTCCCTCGGCCTACATTTTTATGGATACGGTCAATAATCATGTTTATTCCTCAGTGACGGCAACACCGCTAAGAATACAGCGGAATATTAAAAGCACCAGACACGTCAATTACTGTTTAATCAGTGCTTTAACAAGGCCTCATCACTGTCAATCCTAGTCAATCAGTCAGTCCGTCCTAGCACCTGATCTCCACATCATCGCACACACTTTCTCTGATTGCAGCATTGCAGCAGAGGGACGAGGTGTTGTTACCATGATTAACTGGCGTGCTCACAGTTCAGTTGTGACGGTAGATGGTGTTTTGCCCTACTGATTGCTTTGCTCTCATTTCTCGCCCGTCTTTTCAATACACGTCCATACAGTGTTGTGTAACACCATGTTGCTGTCATGCTTTTTGTTCGTTCAGTCTTTACTTTCACATCGTTTAAGGTATTTTGTGATCGCTTGACTTTTGCTGTTGCGCCACCATGAAGCTGGCACGTGTAGTCTTCGAGTGAACTATCTCAATAACTGTCGGATGGATTACTTTGGCGGCTAATGGCTGCCAGAATAAACATTTGCTCAGTTTCTTGTTAAAACAAGAGGCCTTTCTCATTTTTACAAGATCCCTTTTCAACGTTATGAACCAACATGCTGAACATGGACGTATCTGCCATATGTCAGCCTGCTGATGTTTACAGCCTCGCAGAGATGCTAGCGTAGTTGTAGGCTCTTTGTATGTTAAACAGTTTGTGGCTTTTTGAGGTAGAAAGGTGTTTTAAGCTCTGTAAACATATTGTGGTTCTGTGTCTGTGGTTTGGGGAAGGCATCCTTGTTTTTCGTGTGAATGCAGGACATTTGGGACTGCACTGCAGCTGTGATGCCATTAGCACGGCTGACTGGGCAGACAAAGTGCTGAGGTTTGTTAGCCTATGCATGAGGAAAAGGACAAGACAATGCTAAGTCAGTGAAACCGATGAGGCAACATGGCTCTTGCAAAAGCGAAACAAGTGTTTTCTTTTTCCTGTCCGTCTCTTCTAATGTTGTAAACGGCAAGATGACAAGGTATGTAACAAGAATTGTCGCACTAACAAAGTTGTGTCTTCTATTCCTTCATCAAACCCCCCCCTCACTCCTGTAGGTAGTGGTGTCGCAGCAGAAGGATGCCGCTGGTGAAGCGCACCATCGAGCCCAGGCACCTGTGCCACACGGTGCTGCCAAGGAACATCAAGAATGAGTTGGAGTGTGTGACTAACATCTCCTTGGCCAACGTCATACGCCAGCTCAGCAGCCTAAGTCAGCAGCACACACACACACGCACACAGTTACACACTTATATTCTCTCACGTAGTTATTTGAATAGACACACAGAGCCAGATACTGTACACACGCACCTCCGCTCCCTGTAAGTCGATTAGCTGACCGTTCGGATATTAGGTACTTAGTCAGCTAATGCCTACTTGTCAGTTTTCATTTTTTCCTGCTCATTTCCTGGAAAGTACAGTGCAGGCACCAGAACATAATAGTATTTAGAAAGCTACCTGACAAATGTGATAATCCTTAACATTCAAGATCAGTTTTCAAAATTGCATATTTTTATTGAGTTAGTTTGTGAGGAAACGGTAGGGCTGTCCTCGAATCAGGATTTTCAGAATTGACTCAGAGGGGTTCGGTATATTTAATTTGCCTTGTGCTCACGCTTTTTCTTATCTATAGATATATTTCATTTTCATAAACACTCAACATTATTATTGACGTTTTTTTTCTTCAATAAATATAGTCATAAAATCCTAGAGCACCACACAGCGTTGCTCCTGCCGTGCTGGGGAGACAGCGCTGTCGGCTGAGGAGTCGATCACAGTGGACGGCAGTAGAGGAGGTTGCACCAGTGTCTGGTTCAAAAGTAGTTTAGCCGACTTCACTGACAGCCAGCGCCGGAGCCGAGAGCGCTGAAGTCACGCTGCCCTGCATCATGCTGTCAGGCGTCGTGCCTGTCCGAAATGAGTGACCATTACAGAAAATTGAAGTAGCAGCAATAGTGTTGCTCTTCGGTTTAATCTACATTCTTCTTTCGTTTTCTAACACTGGCATCACACGGGGCTGTCTTCGGTAAAACACCTCATGCACTCGCATCTCCATCGGAGCGGTCGGCCTCCAGACACACAGAAGAAGAACACTTTCTAGTTTGCTGTGATTGTGTCTGACAAGGCATTTTAGTTTACCTTTTCAAAACAAAAGCACTTAAGTGTTATAGACAAAGACTATATAAAGATGGTTATAGACTACAAGTCCCCAAAGACGGTTGATACACCATAAATTAAAAATGTTCAACCGAAGACAAAATTACATTTTGAAGAAAATAACAGGCATCTATTTTTGACAGTTAAAATATGTTCTCATTATCGCTGTATATACAATTGTTAACTGCTTTGAAATAAGCATATTTTATTTTAGCATCATTTTAACATATTGTTGCATATGTTACTGTCTGTGCAGGTAAATATGCAGAAGACCTGTTTGGAGAGCTGTTCAACGAGGCCCACACCTTCTCTTTCCGGGTAAACTCCCTGCAAGAGCGCGTGGACCGCCTCTCCATCAGTGTCACACAGCTGGACCCCAAAGAAGAGGAACGTGAGTGCTGTAACGACACACACACACTTTCTCACGCACTCTCCCTCTTTCTTTGAAAGGTTTTCCGTCAGTCACACCTTCACCTCTTACTACAGAAAAATTGGACATGCACTTGTTGACGTGCCTCAGAGTGTGTTTGTGTGTCAGCTGTGCGATTGAGCTCACCTGTATCTCCCCCACCAGTGTTA
This sequence comes from Bovichtus diacanthus, assembly GCA_943590825.1. Taxonomy (NCBI): domain Eukaryota; kingdom Metazoa; phylum Chordata; class Actinopteri; order Perciformes; family Bovichtidae; genus Bovichtus; species Bovichtus diacanthus. The sequence goes on along the minus strand of CALSBV010010705.1, from coordinate 2,521,688 downwards.
ATGGCTGCTATTACAGGGGCCGCTATGAGACAATGTCATTTTTCACCCTCGACAGTACAAACTACTGCCTCTATTGGAAACATTCAGAGATTCGCTTTGGCTGGATCAAGGGGCAACCTCCGGATCTGAAAAGTGAAGCCATTAGGCTTTTTCGTGCCGGAGGAACTTTTTCATAGTTTTAAGAACATAGTTCTAAGAGCCAATACAACACAGGCGACCTCCGTTTCTAAAAACCGGTTAGCCGTGTAAACGACAGACAACACAAACAACAGCTCGTAACGGGGAAACAAATGGAAGAAATGGACGGACAGTGAAGCTCAGAAGTTAACTTGTTCATGAACACACACCTACTGAGCCAAAGAACAAGTAAGAGCCGCTGCTTAGCGAGCTAACCCAGTAACACAAAGGCTAACCCACTGAGACGAAGAACGACGGCTGTTTTGCTTGTGTTTAAATGATGTGGCACGTAACAGAGTTGATCATTTCATCCTGTATTACTAAAATAAGCTAAGAGAAACTCACAGATCTCCCAGCTGGAGATGTGTGGGAGCGGCACCAGCTGGCTTACGTCACTTCAGAGTTTCTAGGAAAAAAAAAAGCCCTTGAAGGTATACTTGTTTACCCACTGAAGACCTTCTCTTTGCGAGGAGGAATTGGATCTGTGGTCAGGTTGTATCTGTTGGAAGGATGACAGGATAGCGTGGCTAGAGGAGCGTGCAGTGGACGCAAAGTAAATACGGAGGGAATCGCAGCGGTGTAATACCATGCTCCAAGACAGCGGTATCGATTTCCCTTGGGCCAGCAGTGTGTTTATGGCTTTGCACAATGCTACTCTAACTGCTTCCTTGTCACTGACTCAGAGATGGTAAAATGCTCACTGGGCTGCACTCGCTGATTATGGCTTTTCTCTGAATGAACACACAGGCTTTGACACCTTTTTTACAAGCCAATTCATTTTTTATTAGTTTTTGAAGAATCATGGGTTTGTATTTTCCAAACACAGTTGAGGAACGGACTCTTCCAGATCCAGATTACTCACAGAATCGTTCATCCTAATCTTCCTTTTTGTTCCATCCTCCATTTATTTTTTTCTGCTTCCCCCTTCAGAGGCTTCCCACCTTTGGATTGCTTTGCACTCTTTTTTTCACCTTAGCTCTCCTCCTCCTCCACCCGCCATTCTCTTACCATTCCCTGCTTCTTCTACTTCTTCTTCTTCTTCTTCTTCCTCTTCCTCTCCTCTCACCACCCTTTCTCCTCACCCTGTCCACACACTGTAGCCATCCTAATTGAATAATTCTGTGTGATCTAATTGTGGAAGTCTGTTGTGCGGGGTGTCTCAGCCGGTAAGTGAGTCCATATTATCCTTCAGAGGTTGAAGGGCAAAGACACTGACGCACTCCTCCTCGCACGCACTCACCATCTTACCCTGCGGAGGATAAGATATTAACATTTATCTTATTAGATACACATCTACAGATTTACTTGGGGAAATGCCCAAGACCCAACAACAAAGCTGGTCTTTGTATCATCTCGGCATAAAGGCTCCTTGTACATATTCATGTGACGTTTCTGCGTTTGGACACAGATTACGAGGGATGCTGTGTGTACGCTTGTGCGTGTGCCTGATGCGTCCGTGCATGTGGTCCTTGGTTTTTATCTCCCTTCATGAATAAGCCTGACTTTACCCCTTTAGCCAGTACCCTTTAGTACTGGCTAGAAAGACAGTGGATAAGGATCAGCTCAGTTGCAGTTTAAGTGTGTGGTGGTGTGGTGGGAGTCGGAGGGGAGGAGGGGAGTAAGAAAGATGGAAGGATAGAGTGATGGGCGCATAATACGGGGCACTGCAGCAAAAGCAGTGGAGTGTAAAAGGATTGTACCGCAGAATTTTCTTTGCCAGGTTTAAATGGCCTCCTCTGCAGGTTGCAGAGATTTCCTACTCATTTCAACTCCTCCTCTTACAGCCAAAGGAAGTTATCTTGGACGTAGAAAAAAACCCACATTTGACTTTCCTGTCCAGACTATTATTCATTAAAGTTATGTGAAATCCTATCACTATAATAGCAAGGTAGCGTAGTAGTGTGTGGTGACTTCAAGGAGAGTATTCAGATAAATGTGACAGAAAGATGGGCGGCTGTGGGAGGGGTTTGTTTCCCGTAAATAGCCACCCTTCATCCCCACCCCCACCCTTTCGTTACCCTCAAACTCTCAAAGACACACTGCTGTACACAGCTGAAAGTGTACGCTTTTAGCACAAGCGTATGACTTGCCTTGTAATTGTTTGTGTGGGTCTGTGGTCGGCATGATAGGAGGAGTGAAGGAGAGGGGAATGAGTGCAGGCAGGGATGGGACCATAAATCAGGACTGTGGAGGGATAAAGAAAGGGAAGACGGGGGTCGGGGAGGATGGAGGAGAGCAGAGCAGACAACAATTATTTTACAGAAAATGTTCGCAAAACCCCTCAGAAGCCTCTTTTGAAGTTCTTTAAAAGCGCTTATTGTCCTAAGAAAGTGTGGTGACCAATTGAAACTCAGAAATGGGTTCTGATTCAGAGCCAAGATAAAGTTTCTACTTGATATTTTATTATTTTTACAAAGCGATGGATGATGTGTCGCATGAATAGTGCAGTAATGATAGCATTATTGCTATATCATTGTTGATATTGATTAATATGTTCATAGTCGCATGTTTAAAAACTCAAATTCAAGGTTGTAACTTAGATTTTAGTTTGTAAAAATGTGTTTTCGTGCGACTTAATAGACCAAAATTCTGAGTGGAAAAGAATCACACTGTATAGGTTTTAACATTTTGACATCACAGAACGGACAAAAAAATTCCGATTTCTTTGTAAAATTTACAGTAAAAAAATGTAAATGAAGCATCATATTGGAACGCTCATCCAGACCATTGTTGTTACAGTATAATTTAGAGCAAATTACAGTTAGATCAGTAGTAGAATAATTTCCCAACACTGCAAGGAAGCAGTAGTTAAGAGCCAGAGCTGTGTTGTGTTTTATTACACAAACATAATGATATAACAAACCATATAACAATTATATCAATGAAGTGCTTTGAGAAGAAATAAAAGCTTGACAGATAGAGGCGCCTTATTATATAATAACCCTGCACTATAAACCTCTTTGATGAAGCTTTAACATCTATTGATGCGTCTCTCAGGCACTATTGATAAGTGTCTTCCTCTGACTAAAGTTCCTCTCTGTCTAGACACTTCTCTATGCTTTAAGACTTTTCCTCTTGATTTCTTTTTTTTAAACTGAGGCAGTAATTCAAGTCGTGTTTCCTGTAAATTATGACTAAAAACAAAGCTGTAGGGCAGATACACAAACTATGAGTTACCTTCGTTAACATTGTGCGATAGGGCATTTGTGCCGAATGTGGTGTTCGAATAATCGGAAAAGTTTGTTCCAGACTAGGAAAATTCACACGTATGCCCCCTAAAGTCGGAAAACAACAACCTGGGAAAAACAGATATCAATGTGTTGTTTAAATGCTCTGAGCAATGAAATACAAAACATCGACTTTTTAGTGTCCATGTGGTTTCCACGACTTAAAGCTCACGAACGCAACAAATTTGGAAGAACAACTTCCCAATTTGGGAAAAAGTACCAAAGCACGTGAATGCACCATTGGCCTTGGTGGAGGTCTGCGCTCTAACTTAAGTGCCATTCTAACTTAAAGGCATACTGTATTTGGTTTATGTGTCCACCCCATGTAATACATATGTACGTTTTGGTTAAAGTCAATATATGACTCTTATGACTTTTATAAACCTAACCATGACAGCTGCACAGCTGTTTTTACACCCAATAACTAAATGTAAACTTCCCTTCACAGTTGAGACATACTGTAAGGTGATGAATGGCAATTGTGACTTCAGTATTAAAAGTAGAGATCACGCTCTTGTAACCTCTGTATACAAGTGGAGCGCTGCGTAGGTCAGCTGCGTTTGGTCGCTTACTAAGAAATAACACAGTGGTAGACTTAAATGTGGTGCACACAAACAGACGCACTGAAGTGAATGATGTCCAAAGCATACTGACGCAGAGTGGACGCCATGAAAGATGTTGAAGGTCGGGGAGATGGAGACGTGGCCAGAGTGTCATAGGTGGTGCAGTGGCTGACGCCAAAAGTGCTTTATCACATGGATTTATGCACGCTCAGACTGATAGACACACTCACCTTGCCCACACCCCTCGAGCCTTTAAAGGGTATTATCCCTCACGTTGCCCTTTAGGCCCTCTGCTCCCCTTCTCCTCTTCCTCCCGTCCTCTCCTGAACGCTTACTGCCCTCTCTGCCTTTGTTGTCCACCCCAGCCCACTCCCATCTCTCTGATTGATCTCTGCTCTACCTTCATCTTGCATGGATGTTATTTGTGTGCTATCTGGCTCCCCCCCTCCCCCCTATCACTCCAGCCAACCAGACTAATGGCCTGTATCCCGTATTTAATGGCACCGTTATATCACCACACTGGCTGCAGGCCATTATGAAGGGCCACAAAGCCACCCCGAGTCCCTCTGGGCTCTAACTGTTTCTTTATGTACTCCATAGTGACTCTCTGCTTCTGCTTTTCCTATTAGTCCTTCTGTGTCCCTGTTTCTGTATTCCAAAAGAGGTTTCTTCTTCTATTGCCAATTGTTCTTCTCTTCTCTCTGTGACTCTTGCATGACTTCTTGATCTTTTATTATTTGGCATTTTTCTGCTTTCCTTGTTTTTTTTCCTTCTACTGCTTGTTAACCCTCCTTGACTCTGATTTCCCTTGCACTCGTTTCATACCGCTTCTTATCTTCCTCTCATTTTCTCTGTCTGTCTGTCTCCCTCTATTAAGGTTTATTCAAATAAGCGATGCTGTCATGACTGTTAAAACACTTACCAAAGCAGTACTTGCACATGAAGCACATTATAAAACCAGGGACAAAGTTTCTCCCATTCTCTGAAACTCCTATTTGTTATTTAGTATCTTTATAGCCCTCTGTGAATGGAAAGCCTGGAGTGGTAAAATGAGTCATTAGCTTAAAGGCATTTAGAATTTCAAATGATCAGGCTTTGAGACATATGGCCTCCCAGCAGAAAAGTATGTTCAGATGAGATTCAGAGTTTGAATGTGCTTTCTTTTTCTCACACTTGCATACTGTAGTTTCAGACCTCCTCACCTTTTTAAACATACGGGATGGGCGGTTTAAAAAAAAAAAAAAAAATTGTGTCCCTTAAGTACTACAGTCTACACAAGAAAAAAAAAGAAAACTATAAAAAGAGGGCAAAGACAGTTGAGTGCAAGTCGTATTAAGTTGAGCAAAGTGCAATGAATAGTGACACATGCAGGCATGCACATTTTCATTCATACGCTGGGGGGGGGGGGGACACAGATTGTGTTTTACCTGTGAGGTAGACCTGTGAGTGATCAACTCTGCGTGGTGCACAGAGGATACAGAACAGCCAGGTTGGCACACGCTTGCAAGTCACGCACAGCTGTTGTGTTCACCGTTGCAGGTTTACACGTAGACCAACATGAAGCAGGAGGAGTTCAGCCACCATCCAGTCTGTTTAACACTAAGTACTTAGCGGAGAACATTGGCTTTCTTTTTGCTTTTGTAAGCTAATTTGATGACTGCTCATTACATCGTTGTATAGATGTATTACATACCCCCCACGGCGATCGCACGCTTGGCCTTGTTTGATGAAAAACAATAAGATATTCGGATGGATGAAATGTACACTCAAAACAAATGAACGTACGTGTCGTTTTTATTTCGCAATATCACCATACCACCACAGTATAGTACATTTTCTGGAACAACGTGTCGGTTCTGTTTGTCTTTCTTGGCAACAAATGGGACATTGGCATGGGACAAAATGTACGTCACGCAGACCCTGGCAATTACGCATAAAGTATCGTTTGGATTTATGATAGTTCATCCAGAAGCATCTTGGCTGATGACCAGCAATCAGATGTTAAAACCACTGTGATAAAAGTCTAAAGTCAAAACCAGAATGAGGAGGCGATGGAAACCGTTGATCTTGTTTTAGTAAACAGTAAGTTCTTCTCACTCGGCGACTTTCTATGTTACTCACAGCACAAGATTACATTGTTTATTCTCACACTGTGCACAACACTGGTGATTTTACGAAGTTTGCCAAGGCAAGATGTAGAACATTCAGACGAGCGGGAGAGAGGAAGAGTACACAATGAAAGGGAAAAAGGACAAACAACAAACAAGAGAAGAGGGAAAGGATGGAAAAAAGACGGGGTGAAAACTGAGTCTGCGAAGCGTGCAGGAGGGGGAATATAGGGCAACATTTGCATTGAAGTGCAACGTGCATGTGCGCGTGCGCGTGCGGATGACAGCAAGAATTTTCCTCACCTCATTGTTTGAGGGTGTTTCAGCTAGATGCTATCTTTAAGAGAAAGATGTGAGAGGGAGATAAACTATCTACCACTGGCTTACTGATAAGGAGCTTCACATGCTGAGATCAGAGGCTGCTGCTGCATCTGGTGCTGCTCGACCTCACACACACACACAC
>CALSBV010010705.1:2471671-2495150 GCA_943590825.1 Bovichtus diacanthus | reverse complement strand
TGCGGGGGGGGGGGGGGGGGGCGCATAATTGTTTTCTTTCAAATTTTAAATATGTCTGAAAATACACATTACAGTAACATGAATCCAACGTATTGTTAGCGAAGATAAGTTGGAATATTTGTAAAAAAAAAAAAAAGTGTAAAAGTAATTTGCACAACGTTGATGATTACCCATGAATCCTCGCGCTATCACGTGTCACTGTGTGGCACCTTTCCATAATGGCAAACTAGTGGCTACATATTATTATTATTTTAATAGGTTATTATCGTATGCACCATGAAAAGGTATGTTGATGCATTAGGCCACCCTACACCCTTAATATGCAACTCAGTTGTAAACAGTAGGGGGTCCCTGCTCAGTCTCTCTTTCAGCTAAGGTCCTTGGGTCTCACCTTCACTTCAGCACTCTTAATTCCTCGTCATGACCTCCTTTTCTTTCTTTCTCTCTCCCTCTTCTTCTCTCCAGTTCCAGTTCGGGTTTTTCCGACAGCAGACCCCAGTCTCCGGCACGGACAGCAGGCTTCAACTCCAACACTCCTCCTCCACCGCCTCCCCCTCTTCCCCCTCCGCCTCCCCCGTTACCCTCCTCAGGCATGCGGGGCACTCCTCCTCCTCCCATTCCTCCTCTACCAGTCCAGCAGCAGCCCCCGGCGATCCCGCCTCCCCCTGCTCCTCTCCAGATCGCCCCGGGGGTGCTGCACCCAGCCCCTCCACCCGTGGCGCCGCCCCTCCACTGCTCCCCGGCCCGTCTCCAGCAGGTCCTGGACAGGGGTCTGCCCATGGGCTCTGGGACCCAGTCGGACGGCAGCATCCTGCCTCCTCCCCCGCCGCCTCCCCCTCTGCCCCTCTCAGGAGCGAGGAGCTCCTCACCCTGTCCGTCAGGCCCGCCACCTGTGCCCGCCTTCCCCTCAGCAGGAGCCATGGCCTCCCCACCACCCCAAGGGAGCAAGAGGCACCATCCAGCCAATCTGCCACCCATCAGCGATGCACGCAGTGTCCTGCTGGAAGCTATCAGAAAAGGTGGGTCGTGTTTTATCAGAAATGTTTGAAAACTTCCCCCAGCCAGCAATAGTCATGCTTTCCAAATGGCAACATTTTTACAGTTGAAAAATTTGTCAATTATTCAACTGGTTAATGGATGGATAATTAATCTGCAAAACATTTGGTAATTGATTATTCATAAAAAATAAAATAAAAAGTCCCTTTTTAATAAAAATGCCAAAATGAACCTGTTCCAGCTTCTCATATTTGAATATTTGCTGATTTTATAGTAAATTAAATTGAATATCTTTGGGTTTTGGACTGCTGGTCAGACATTACATGATCATGAACTCAAGCGTTTCCCTGCCTGTTGTTGCTTCTTCCAGGCATACAGCTGCGGAAAGTGGAGGAGCAGCGAGAGCAAGAGGCTAAGCACGAGCGCGTTGGCAATGACGTGGCCACCATCCTGTCACGCCGCATCGCTGTGGAGTACTCAGACTCCGAGGACGAGTCCGAGTTTGACGAAGGAGACTGGATGGAGTGATGGCTGTCAGAGAGATAGAAGGGGGAAAAAAAGCAGCGTTGGAGGCAGAGGACAAATGTGTTCAGGTGCCCCCCCCCCCCCCCCCCCAACCCTGCACTCCACACCTTGCCATCACAGTCCTTTCTACTCTGGAAAGAACATTGTCGTTGCCCAAATTTCCTCTGTCGCGCTTTTTTTTTCTTCTTTTTTTTTTTTTTTTTTTTATAAATCTCCGTCTCGTGGTTTGTCTTCGGAGAAGAATCTCCACGTCACCCTCGTCTGTCGTCTAGTGTCCCAAGAGAAGTTTCAGCATTCATTCTTTTCTGCACTACCACACGACATCGTTTCTTCTGGATTTCTTGTGGTGAAATCCCCCATGTTTACTATTGTTATACATGAAAATAACTTTTTTTGAAGAACCACGTTTTTGTTTCTTATCTGTACGTCGATGTAAAAAAAAAAAACAAGAAAATAGAAAAGGAAAAAATGAAGGCATGTTGCATTTATCCTTAGTTCTCCAGCACCATTTTGTCACCTGGTGGCTGAACGTGGCATTGAATGAATGCGGTTTGTTTTTATCGTCTTTTATTGACCTTTTTCCGCTGAAACATTTTCCGTTTTAAACTGGCCAGTAGTTGCTGATACTGACCACAACATGAACTCAGTGTGAACATCAGCTGGGTTGTCTTTTTGTTATCAGGACTGACTTTACCACTAAGAACAAGCAAAAGATTGTGTTGGTATGTCATGTGATAATTGCTACATGGGTGAAAATGAAGAAGGGGAAGCATATGGCTGCTTTGGCCACGCGTGTGCATATCCATCCACTTACATCTAACTTTTACTCCAGGGAAATGTATGCCAAGAGATTGAGCTTTTTGTCTGTCCAGGTTCTAAGGAGCCAAAGTCAAAGATAAACACTGAGCCATTGGTTTTTAGCATATTGAGCTCCCATCATTTTCTCAAGTTCTTTGCCATATAAATGGACACTGGAAGTGATTAGATGCTGTAGATGTACATCAGATTTCCTGCCTCTCTTATTGTCCCTGATGAATATTCAGTGTGCCGAGAAAAGTTTGAATTTTGAGAAGGTACCCATGATACCGAGAGTCTGACCAACACCAGGTACAACCCACTCAACACCACTGAAGGCAGCTCTTCCCTCAGATCCCCTGTTACTGTGTACCTGCCCACTTACAAGAAGCCTTACCTCCTTTGGTTCTACAGCAGCAAACAAAAGAATACATTTTATGTGATATTGCCTTTTCAGGCCTGAAAGAGAAGGATACATTATGCCTTGTTTTGGCTCATTTCAAAGAAAATGTCTGCCATCCTTTTCCGTTTGTTCGTACGTTCTTTCTTCTACTTGCCTTATTGTTCGTACAAAACGTATCGTTGAGTTGATGAATGTATTGTGCTGTTACTACTTACTTGCCTGCGCTTGTATGGATTTGCTGTTTCTATGTTTGGGGGGAGGGAGGGGGGGGGGGGGACGGGGGGGAGACAGAAACCCTGGTTTAAAAAAAGAAAAAGATTAGATCAATACTGTATAACATGTAACTTATGTAACTGTTGACTGTAACAGTTTGCTTGAATTAATAAAAATCTAATGTTATGTTTCAGCCCTAAATGTTATGGGTTTGTTGTGTCATCAAGCTAAAGTGCAAGCTTGTTAGATGGATCATGACCAAGACACCAAGTCACTTTTAGACACGAATCCTTTCATTACGGCGCCATCAGAATCATTTGACACATTTAAGATATTAAATGAGAACATGTAAATTATTGAGAAACCGTCAAAATCATTCTGTGTAATTGCCACTATGAGTTTCACAATAAATGGTTAGACAAAATAACCAATCCTAATTGTGTTTAGGGATGAGCAAAAGAAGTATGTTCAATTTAATATTCCAGATGGTTATTAGATTAAGGCAACCAGAAACATAGTAATTAATGATGCCACTTTTTAAATGGAGATTTGTGGCGTAAGCACAAAGAAATGTGAAATGCATTATCTATCTATGCAGCTGGATTAAAACGATTAAATTATTCCAAATCAGTTTGAGTCGGTTTTTTAATTAGTATGAAATAAGTATGATTTTCTTGCTGGACATTTTGTAATCTAATTAATATCTTAAGATTAATCTGCTTTATGAGAAAGTCTGGCAGGCGCTTAAAGAATCAAGTTAGTTTATGAGAATTAAGAGGATCATTTGATCTGAATGGAGCAGGTTAGCCTTGAAAATGCCTTGGCCGTGATCCACCTAACGGAACAACTCTGGATATGGTTTAAGCCAGCTTTGAAGAACTGAGAAATGTTTAATCACCAACAATCAGATCGAGCCAACTCCCTTATCCATGTACGGAGCAACGGGGCCCTGGAGTTTATCTGAGGGGTTTTCCCAAACGATCCCCATCTGGACCTGTGGCGGAGCAGAACCGTCCTCACAGAAACAGTCTCAGATTCTGTTTGTCAGGTGTAGATAAAGAATGAAAGTTCAAATGAAAAGTGCACCGTTTCATGCGCCATCACACTTTCCCTCTCACCTCGTTCTGTTCCCATTTCTCTCTCGGCTCATTCTCACTTACACTCAGCTTTCTCCGGTTTCTTTCCACTTCTCCTCGCTCTCCTCTCCTCTGTTTAGAGAGACTACTGGGAAGAAAGAGACAGTAGATGCTCCTGGAGTTTTCATGTTTATTATCTTGTCACTCTCGTTATAATCTTTTTTTTTATATGTTTGTCCCGTCACTCTTTGTCCTCTAAGTCTGCAGTTTCAAAGACGCTTTGGGCATCTGAGCTTTCCCGTCAGGGTGGCACATGACATGTGCGTCTCAAATACATGTCAGCTTTGGGACCGCGTGGATTATAACTTCAATACATTGTGCAGAGCTCTCGTTGCAGTTTGCAGCATGCTGGTAGGAGGAGGTTTATTAAAACTTTGTGTGCGAGGTCATGCTTTGAGGTGTCCAACTGTTTCACCTTGGGGGGAAATTGCCTGATTTGTTTATTTTCCAACATTAAACTAGCCAACAGACCTGAAATAGCTTTTTGCAAATAATCATCAGCTGGTGTACTTTGTTATCACCCTGATGGGTTTTGCCACATTGGTACAATCAGTTTTACAGCTCCGTACTTGAATTATGCATGTGCAGAATATTCCACCTGCCAGCAATGATTTACTGTAAAACAAAAAAGCTAAAAATAATACCATCTTGCTCTAATGCTAAAGTGATTGTTTCTCTTTGCTGTAATCTACACAGCAGCAGACAGTTTATTGGAACAATACCCCACAGTGCAAGTCGTTTGTATGGAAAGCCTTTTGTGAGCAATAAACTGTATATGAATTGTTTTTGTTAGGGACGGCACAGTCTTCAAACACCGCTTTTAATGACCCAACGGCAGTAAGCTTTCCTGTACATTTTGTTCTGGAACAGACGGATACACAAAGATATACATATCTGCACATCAGCTGTTTATTTTTAAAGTAATGTTGACACCATTTTCTACTAAGACAATTCTATCAGGGAGTTTGAATTTGTAACAAATAACCAAACACAAGGTGATGGTTACGGATACAGAATACATCAACATGTGTATAAATACTGTATAAACATAACTGCACCCAAAACACTAGAAAACAGAAGGCAGGAGCAGCAAGAAGTGAAATGTATTTACATCAGAATACAAGCAAGACTACTTCAGGTCAGAAAACCTTTTCATATACAGAACTGGTAACTATTGACATGATCTAAAGCTTAATGAAAGTGGAAATAAAAAGTACATAGATTGTATACTAAATCGAGTTATTACCCAACCTTTGTGCAATTTCATTGTCATTCATAACTACTTAGCACCCTTTGTAATTGCCAGGGTTATTTACACATTAATAATGTGTTTTACATTCAAGCAGCATACAAGTAGTTGTGGCTTCAGACAGCCCTATAAATACATTTAGTCTATTAAAATATCCATTTAGAAACAATTCTGGCAAAACCAATCAATTTCCTAGTTGACTACTAAGAGTAAGAAGGGCCCACACACTCTAAATCACACAAAAATAACACATTTGCAGGTCTGGATCTTATACCCTCAAACCTGTTCTGTTGGCATGACTGATCGAGGACTTAAGTTGCCACAGCGCCTGCAAACTCTTTCTCTGACTCGTCACTTTACTTTGAGGGTGTTATTCTTCCTTCGCGGCAGCTCCTTCTGGACCTGACGGGCCCGCGTGCCAAAGCCCAGAGACTGCAGAGACTCTGTGATGAAGCGCTGCGTGGGAGAGACGCACAGCATCACCAGCAGCTTGGCATCGCCACCTGGTGGAGAAGATGGAGAAGAACAAGAGAGTCAAGGCACGTTAAACGACAACGAAAATGTAATTAGATTTAATTACCTGGACTTAATTGGACTTGTTCTCATTTCATGTTTTGGCACGGACTTATGTATTTACCAGCACTTCTTCTCTGAGTATTTTAAGTGATTCAGTGTTTGGGTACGTTTATGTGTATGCTAGAGTTTCAATACTGGTATGTGGAATCTCTCAGCTACATGAAGACATTTGTAGGGTTGAATGAATCTTTCTCAGGGGAAACAAACACAGGAGTCAGAGGTCATAAAAAAAAGAGTGCGCGTGTGTGCGTCACCTATGGCATCCTGTAGCAGATGAGTGAGTTTGCTGTTCCTGTAGGGGACGTGTGGTCTCTGCTCGGCCAGAGCTCCCAGGACATCAGACAGCGCAGAGAGACTGCGGTTTATACAGGACACCTCCCACAGAGCTGCACCCGAAACTCCAGACATACCTGGAACACACGCACATTATTTTATACGGCCCTTAAGCTAATTGGTTACAATCATAAGTTGTACAGGGTTCCGTGACCTTTTTCCTGTGTAAATAAAGGTTAACTACAAAGACCTGCATCCTCAGCTTCTTTGTATTGTGTACCAAGCTGTTTTTGAGCAGGTTCAAATCTGCACCGAGCAGCATATTTGGCTCAAAGTAACATCAAGTTGTAACTGAAAACTGTGGTAAGCTTGCTTGAAATGGAAAACTTACTGCTGTGAGTCGGTTTCTACCTTAAGAATGAAGTCATCAGAGAATAAGACGTGTACCCATTTGACACTCAAATTTGAATTTAAGCAGCAGTGCATCTACAGCATCTTAATTAGACATACGCCTAAAGCCCCATTTTTCCATTTCGCACATTGAGATTCAAGGTATATTTTCAAGTTAAAATATTGCCTGGTGCATCTGAAAACACTCTGGGACCAATGTTCTCATAACAGCCAAAATTCAAGGAACATCATTCAGCACTGAGCGCCTCTCACCGACAGACTCGCTCCCTGCCAAGTCCACCAGCTGCAGCTTGGTCCTGAACAGAGCCTGAGAGATGCTGGGCCTGGGGGACGGACATGGGGAATGGGAAGGGGAGCGGCAGGGAGAGGAGGCTGTGCTTGCAAAGAGATGATCATCAGAGTATTTGCGGGCAGCGGGGTTGGCACGGCGACAGCGTGGACTCCACCACTCCTTCTGAGGGGAGTGTTGCATGTCCTTCTTGGCACTCTGTAGCCTGCGGGCTGAATGAAAAGTCACAATGCAGGAACATGTGGCCAACAGGTGTCATCAATGCTGACGTGCGAGTGTGTGTATTAATGCGTCTCACCCAGGGTCAGTGCGTTGGGGCTCTTGGAGGAAATGGTGAGGGTGACAATGAGGTGAGAGCGCGAGGAGTCGGGGTGTATGAGGGTGGGACAGTGAGCCCTGAGCTTTAAAACGCTGCTGACGATCTGCATCACCTCAGAGGCATTACGCACGGGCCTGTAGAGATGTGAAATGCGTACACCATTACCTGCCATTATATTCCCTAAAGCTGTTCAAATCTAAATGTTCTGTATCAACAGTGGATCAAATGACTACGTGTCTGTGGAAAGGTATAACTCATAGTAACAAACCCACAGCAAGTTATCGACCAACTTTGCAGTTCCTATCAGCTCTGTGGAAAAGCGTCTCTTTAACTTTACTGCCCACAACTTTACAGTTCGGTAAACTCTCAACACTGATGCAGGCAGCTGCTTTATGCAACAACAACAAAATAAACACTGTAAACTACCTGCTCATTTAACAGCTATCCTCTCATCAGGTGGCCTGAAACACGACTCCTAACGGTAAAGTTGATAATGATCAAAAGGTAAAAATGTAATCTGTTATGTTATAGGATAGCACCATATTTTGTCCGCTGAGGAACATCTATCAGAATATTGCCTTTTAAACATGTTGTTGCTATGGCTAATAATTTCACATCCAGCAGCTTATTAGCTTTCATTTGGAGTTGCGTTTCTGGCCACGAAGAAAGTCAGGATGTCCAAAATTCCTTCTCTGTTAGCTCTGTTTCTGTCAACACTAACTTTTGAGATACATATATCACTCTTTATCTTGTTAAATGCTCAATAAACTTTGTCTACCTGCAGTTTGGGCAGGTAGCATACAGTGGATTTATTTGATCTCATTTGCTCTGCCTGCTTCGGCTGGTAGGTGGAATTTGCTTGCCATAAAACCAAAAACTATTTACTAAAAAGAGCTATAAAGCTCCATAAACCTGAATTACACATAATTTAAAAACATTTTTCATATAAACAAAGCATTGATTGCTGGAGCTTAAAAAGAAATGCCATAGACCAAAAAACACAATAAAACCATCAGTCTGGCTGCAAGATCTCATATTACAGAGCTTCCTAACTTAGTGCTAATAAAACCCTTCTGCGCACAGTCCCCTCAGCTCGGGCTGTACTCACTCGCATGTGAGGGAGGTGACCTGGCTGGTGCCAGCGGAGGTGGTGATGACGTCTCGCCGCTGGTCGGCGGTGTTGCCATGCGCATCTCTGGCCAGAAGGTCAAGCACCTCGTTGTTGTACACCTCCATCACTGAAACCTCCACGGTGTGGCTCTCTGCAGGCGTCTCGGAGATCAGCCTGGGTCACACATACACAACACACACACACACACACACACAGAGAGATAAAGAAAAAGTCAAAGTTCAACCCAATTATATTCTTTTTCAACCCTCAGTGGACATTGTGAATTAATGGACTGAATTAATTTTATTTCTGATGGATTGAAGGGCTGAACTAGATCACAGTAAATTAGACCAGACCTTCTGTGGCTTCCAGCACAGAATCAAAAACATACTCACTTCTTGAAGAGTTTAATCGGTACACACTGTAAATATCACAACAAACACATGGATAAAAAATGCTGTTCTTTCTTACCGAAAGAGCTCAGCAGCAGCCTTGGGGATAATCCCCTGCTGCGTCTCTTGCTGCGTCCCTGAATGCTCCTCCAGCAGCTGGGATCCCATCATGGTGTGAGTCTTCCCACTGCCTGTCTGCCCGTACGCCATGATACACACATTATAGCTGCAGGGCAGGGAAGGAGATAACATTCAATTCATGCTGAAGCCATGCAGTCATATTATGCCGTTTGTCATGTTTTTAAATCGTTTGTTCTACATTCCCGCAGGGTAGTGTTTGATGAATATAGCTGAATGATTACATTTGAATGACATGTGATTTTATAGAGTCCGTCTTTGTATGCTTTCATACTCACCCGTCCAGCAGAGATGTGAGGAGCGGCTTGACTTCCTCAAACACAGCATCCTGCGAGTCCTCTGGTCCATGCACTCTGGAAGAAACAACGGGTAATCGTTAAAACACTGCCAATTAAATAGAATCATTTTTGCACTTTGCGCCATGATAGTGTTTGATTTTACCTTTCAAACTCAAACATCTTGTTCTGCACTGGTATCCCCGTTTTTATGCAATTCACCATCACTGTGTCCTTAAAACAACAAATGGGGAATAACACAAAAAAAAAAAAGTGAGGACGCTGACGCAGCAGTAAAAGAAAAGAAATGGCAAGAGTCTGTGAAACTCACATCACTGATTGTAGAGACCACTTCTTCTGACGACGCAGGCCTGATAGAGAAAAGCATAGAATTGGATTCGTTTTAGCTTTTCAAGCACAAAAAAAACTCCACCTCAGTTATTATACAGTATTTCATGTTGCCGTGATGGATCATGTGTTGACCCACCTTGATCCAGAGGTGGAGGATTGGACGTGGTCAAAGGGTAAAACTGGTCGCACCCTGCAGTGAACCCTGATGTTCCCTCTCAACTCCTGTAGCAACATTAAGAATGACAACGAGGTTAAAAATCAGATCCTGTCATATGCTGTGGGTTTCTGTGAACCTACTGTATTAGCCGTTGTGTTTTGACACTAAACATCTGTCCTCACCACCAGTGTGTTATGGAGGTCTTTCCTCCTCTGCCTCTCTGCCCTGCACCTCTCCCTCTCCTCCTCCAGAGAGCGCTCCAGAGCTGCCACACCAGCTTGCAAGTCTGGGCAGGGAGAGCAGAGACGTAAATAAGGGAGAATATTAAATGTGAAGAATTTTCTATGATAGAGAGGTTAAAGGTTACAATTCAGTTTTTTTTTTATTTTTGTTTTTTTTTATACAATACACAAGATCAACACTTAAAAGTCTTCTACGTTGCATTAAATATTGTTTACAACCGGGACAGATTTGGTGGGGAATCTGGTGCGGTGCAGTATAAAAGTTGTAGCTCAAACCGTCTTAAAAGGTAAAAGGAATAAAGTTAATAATTGGCTGTCTCTGTAAACATCAACTCCAAAGTCAGACAGCATCTGTTCTCTGGTTTAAATCTTTGAATTCAGGCCAGGTCTTTAATCCTGGAGCCATACACACACACCTGGCACGAAACAACTCCCTTCGCTCAGGACAGGCTGAGACACTCAGGAATAGCCTTGGCACAAGTAGAACATAAGGTTTCATTTTCTGTGTTTAAACATTTTTTCAAATGTAAATTATTCTCAAAAATTCTCTATAACAGTAATAAAACAGCTCAAATATCTTATTTTATTATAAATATAGTTTTGTACTTTAAAGCCTTCAGAACGCAAATGTAAAAAACTGTAATTTATTAGTTTATTTTTTGCTACATGACAAGAACGAAAGAAAAGTTTCTGGGTGCTGTTGCTGTGTCCCAAATTATAGTTTCCTAATCATGTAATTCCAAACATAAAAACTCCAAGATTTGCCTGATTTGTCTGGTTTTAACACGGTTATTCTACTAATCAGATACTTGTTAGTTAAAAAGATTACATTTTGTAAAGGTTTTGGAATGATGCATATTTGATCTAATTTAGGAAATATTTTCATTCTACAAGCCTAAAAAGCTCATGTAGGAAATATGAAGTTAAACATCAATTAACAGCCCTACAATATAAAATAATTATGAGCAAAGTCGCAAAAGATATGCAACATAAATGTAATGTAATCTCCAGAGAGGAGAATATTTTCTATTTGATACAGGTTAGTAGGTAAAGTTTGCAGCATAATGTCCAGCATGTGCTCAGTAAGATCAGTTTTCACTAATTATCAGAGTCATGGTGAGTAGCTGTCGTTAGAGCAAGATAGTCAACCTTGGATAACCTCAAAAAGGGCGGGGTGAGAGAGAAGAGGGGAGGGCCAGCGTGAGAGGATTACCAGCAAACACAGCCTACTGAAGATACAGACAGCACAAAACCTCTAAACCACTTTAGAGCGGAGAGAGGCACAGAGAGGGTGAGCGAGTAAACAGAACAGAAAAGTTAATAAAAGTGACAGTTGGAAAAAGCCTGATACCGAAAGGCAGGGATAAAAAAAAATGTATCATTTAAATAACATCTTCAAAGTATTGTAAACCTCCCCTGTGGTTAACAATACTTGGCAGCACCTGAGTAAACTGAGAAGCATATAAAAGCTGGCAGATGCCGCGGCAGACTCTATTAAGGATAATACGTTAATTGTTTGTTGCTACACCCACTGTTCAGCCCACGGGATGAAAGCACTTTGTAAACCTTTACAAAACTACTACTCTGAAAAGTAGATACGGACAGTACATATGATTCTTAAAGTGTGTGCATCAGTCACAAAACTAGTGTGCAAAACAAAACATCCTAACTTATTCAATGCCACAGTGTCCTGTTAAAGCATTGACAGAATGTGAAGAGGCAACAGTGTTGACATTATGTCAAAGACGTCTTATGTGTTGTGTTGCAGAGATATCTACTGAAATAAGCAAGCTCAGCAGCTAGCCCCGGCCCGTGCTGTAATACCACTTGTTCCTCGAAAGGCGGTAGTGAGTCACTGTAGCCCCAGTCTGCCCTCATTCCAACAAGAGAGGAAGAAGTAGAGCCGCCTCGACGTCTCCTCAATTACACTGAAAGTACAGGGGTCGTGTACGTTTTGATAATTCATTGTTAATTGGATTGAATCCAAAGTGGCAGAAACGAGAAAACGACTTGTACTTTTGTTACGTCCTCCAGGAGACTACTGAAGCAATTTCAATTAAGCCAGTGCAAACCAGAGCACCGGAACACATTGCACATTTAAATTGTAAAACACTACAGGTCAGAGTTAAGGGCGGAGGGCCTTAAGACGCAGCTCTTCTAATAGCTGTGTGCTCACCAGCTCAGTGCACCCAGGCTCCACCATGACGCCCTCATTTAGATTTTCTATTTAACTTCAAAAACAACTGCCGAAATGGTGCCGAACCGTACTTGAAATCCCAGCCTCAAGACATTCCTTCAGAATCTTTAACGTAGGATGATGTCAAAGATGCTGCATGTCTGGTAACTTACGGCGCCACACACTCGGATACTTACCAAGAACCTCGTCTCCACGGTAACCCTTTAGAGAAACGCTGGCTTGCTGTACTTTTTCCAGCAGCAGCTTGCTCTGCTCTTCCAGCTCAGTGGAAAAACTCAAATACACTGCGAAAAGTTCACTCAAGTCCTGCTTTACAGCCTGCAACAAACACACAAGAGAGGACAAATTAATTGTGTAAGTTCTCTGTGTGCGCGTCTACGGTTTGTCCACTGTGTGTGTGTGTCTTTCTGAGCTCCCACACTACTTGCCTTCAGATGGCATTTAGTGAAACAACACAAAACAGACTTAATGACAGCTCATAACCTACCATGTGCACACAACACACAACACACACACACACACACACACACATTTGTACCTGGACCTCCGAGAGGAGTTTGACGAGGGCTGACTGGGTTATCTTCTGTGCATTCCTCTGGTGCAGATGATGCTTCAGGGCTTTGGTCTCCTCTTCATGGTCTCGACGGAGTTTCCCCAGACACTGAAAAGGACATGACATCAACATATGCCAACTTTATGCCAAGCTACAGTGCAACTTAAGTTATCCCCCACTTGTATCATGTGATGCTTGATTGAATTTAACTGAATTTTAACACAATACACATGTTTTTGAGAGGCTGGTTCTTTTGTCAACTGTATTAAAGAACAGATAAAGCAACACATTTCCCTAATAAATGGTTTGCTCCAATCTTGCCATACAGCCTGAAAATGTTGAGGTGGTGGGGAGCTATGCTTATCCCAAAACCAGTACATTAACAGCTCTGATGCTAAATGATCAGTAATTGTGTTATTCAGCGTTGTAGCGTTCCATTTTGAATTATGAAGGATTACTTACTCATTCTATTGTAAGTGAATATACAGCTGAATGAATAAACAGCTTTAGACCGTTAAACTTTAAATGCTGCAAAGGAAGTGAATACATGGCTGCTCAACTAAAATGATTCATTATACATATATTAGTATTTTGATTGCAAAAAAAAAAAAAGCACAGGCGTAATCAATGACATTAATGACGTTCACTTTTTTAGTGTTAATATTCTCATCATATGATAGAGACACACTGTACAGTTGGTGACACATGAACTGAATGGCAGTGAAATGAAAAGCTCAGAATATTTATTTGACCATTCTGGCTCAGTCGATCGCCACTTATCCACCAGAATATTTGGTTCCATACAGCGATAATCATCATCAAATACAGAGTGGGCCTCTGACACACCTCCAAGTGAAAAAACATCACATGATCCAAATCCCAGAGCAGTCACCAAGGTGAAAAACACATGTTGAAGTTAAGCCAAGTAGCTTAATGGCAAGTTATTTCAGACAATTCAGTCATTCACACAAAAAGCCGTTCTTGAGCAAGTCAGGAGGTCAAGGAATAAATATAAGAGAAGCATGCCATAACAGAACACAGGAGAATAGAGATCAGGGATTCACATAGGCCTATAGATTTAAACCTGTTAGTAATGAATGGCAGACATCTTCTTACCTCAGCAAGTCTTAAATGAAGAATAGCATTCTCTGTCTCCAGCTCCAGTATTCGCTCCTCTTTACTCTGAAAACACAGTGAACCATTACAAACAGTCTGGGTTTTGTGCGTAATGTTATTTGGAAAACATCAATGGATAAACTAGAAGTCCTTGAACAAGTCCTGATAACTTAATCTCACATTTGGCATTACACTCTAGCAGTGATTTACCCTCAGTTTGTGCTCCAGCAGGTGTACCTGGTGCGCAAATATTTGGTCCCGGTTTATGAAGAGAGGCATTTTTTCCTCAAAAGAAAAGAAGCTAGTGCCGAAGAGAGAAGAGAGCCTCGTCCCTTCCCATCTCAGATGATCAAGTAGTGTCCTCTCGGGTCATATAATCCGATTAACAACTCTCTCAACTATGCTCATGCTCAGACACCTGTCAGCTTCAGAGGGGAGGAGGATGACCGTTTCCGGTCGCGAGTCCTGGGGCAATATTTTCATAACGTTAAGGTTATGTGATACTTTTTTTTTTTTTGTATCTCCTGAGAGCAAAATGAAGACTACAAGTTTCACCGTAGTATTCCAGTTCAATGTGGCTGGTGTTGTCGAAAAGCCCATTGTTGGTGTTCTTCTGGGCCTGTATCATGTCACGTAGCAGAGTTTAGGTCGATGCAGAGGGACGCGACTTTAGCACACAGGTGATATCAATGAGCCGAACCGTCTGGTAACGTCACACAGATAGAGGGCAGCAACGCGTCCGAGGAGGAGTGATGTGTCAAAGGAAGAAGAAAACACTTCCGCACAGTCAGAGTACCAACCAGGCTCTCAGGAGCAGCTAGGTTCTGTCACAAAATGACTAAATTGAAAGACAAAAGACGTGAGAAAACCAGCGTCGCCTCTGAGGTAAGACGTTGGAGGGCACTTCCTTGCCTTTAGCTAGCTAGCTAGCTAGTTAGCGTGTTAGCTCTTTAGCTTGCTGCTGCATCTTCACATTATCTAATGTACACACATTTCATTCCCTTTAGTCACTGCCCTTTCTTGTAACCCTCTCGGTTAATGTTGTACGAGCTAACTAGTTCAGCTAAACTTACTGTTGTAGTTGTATAACACCTGTAAATATATAAATATTGTAGATTGACCGTTTGGAGGAGCGACGGGCGCGTTGCCAAGACAACCTGGAGAGGGCTGAGTACAGGAGCAGAAAGGAGAAGCTCTCTGACAAGGACCGGTGAGGAAGATGATGATGATGATGGGGTGGTTAAAAAAAGACTTTCAAAGATAAAAACCTAACGTGAATGAATACCTGTCTTCACTGTGATGCCTGTCCAGAGAGTAAAGCCCTCCTCATGGTGCTGTGTGTCTGTCCTCCTCTTTGCTCTGCAGGCAGGACCTGGAAGATGAAATGACGATCATTAATGAGAGGGTGCTGAAGTTAGGTAAGTCTACACACATGTACCATTCAAAGGTAATGAGAGAAGTCACACATTGGTCTGACTATTATGGTAAGTAACAGTGCTATTTTGTCTGAGATTTCTCATTTACAATATAACAACTGATAAATGATTGTGGAAAAACAAACCAAAACCTATTGACTTTTTAGTCGAGTTCAGTCCTACTTTTGGTCAAATGCTATACAATTGCTCTTCCCTAAAATATAAAAAAAAAAACACATACGGTTTTAGATAAACAGCATTTCTTAAAATTCATTTTTGAGTCATAGAAGTGATCTGAGTTACTCAGAAAGGTCATGAAAGTTTCCATCAGTGCCATGACTGCAACCCTGTTTAATGTCATTTTAGTCATTTTTAAATTGCAGGTTTTGTTCGTGCATGGTTTTGTATGGCTGCCACACATCAGTGTCTTCACTTCAGCTTTGTTTTTCATTTCTAGACAAGGAGCTGGAGACGTTAAGAGGAGAGAATCGCAGGAACATGCTGCTCTCCGTAGCTCTGCTGGTTATCAGCGCTCTCTTCTACTATGTCTTTTTCTTCAATGAAGAGGACTCTTGATACTACCTGGTTTCTTAAAGGGACCTAATGCTCTTAAAAAACAACAACAGCCTCAGGACAGTGTTGTCATGAGGTGATGTATGAGGCCAGGATTGTGTACACGGGTTAAATACATGAGAGCTGAAGAGCTGTGTTGATGTAATACCTCCGTCCTGCCTCTAGATGGCTTCATTGTGTCTTGATCTCTTCTGGTCGTTAATTGGTTTATCCTGCACAGTCACAACCCCACCACAGCTTCTTGGACTTAAAAAAACACGTATATGAGATCATATTAATCTGAAGTCAGCGATCATTTTTGTCTTTGTCATCATTTTCATTGCGGTATAAAGACCTTACTGTATATTATGACGTTCAACATCAACATTTATACACAACATTTTGTCACATAAATAACTCGAATATAAAGTCTGCCTTATGCCACAAATAACACCAAAGTAATATTGCTTTTATATAATATATCAAAGAAGTGCTTCATACAATTGTGCCAATCAAGTCTGCTTTTTTTCAGTCGCATATAAATAAATGTGTGTTAATACATGGTGCACATGTCACGTGCGCAGTTAAATGATAAAAAATATTTGATACATTTGGTTTTCTCTTCGGAGTGCGAGGTGTATTGAATGTTACAGCAAATACAGAACCTGAAGAATGTATTTTTTTGTTTTAATACTCATGCTGGCCATGCACCCATCTCTTAAGATGGCAAACATGTTCACAAATGTCTTTTTTAAGATACACATATGACAATTGAAGGTATAAGAATTGGGTTTGGTTCTTATAACTGATCTGTTTATCTGTTAGTTGTTATTCTATGTGGGTTTATTTTTCATGAGTATAATAAACACTATACCAATTTTGGGAGCATATTGATTGTAGTGTTTGTCTTTATTTCCTTGGTTCTTTATATGCAGTGCAGTGGATTATTATTTAAAAGAAAAAAAAAAAGCTTTATAAAATCTATTTTGCAAGTAGTAGTTTTTGAATTAAATCTGTGATTTCTGCCATCAAACTAGAACGACAAGTAGTACAACAGAAGATTGAAATCACCACTCAGTGGGTGAGATGTGTTCTGATCACAAAGTTTTATGTTTGACACTAGATAAAGAGGAGGTGTGGTTCCTCACGCTGTGACACAGTCATGGTGTGGCGCCTGGGGGCTCTGAGGACAAGACTTCAAAGGTCTGAAGGCCTCTGTATTCTGAGTGGGAAAAAACTAGAACAACATTTCTGAGACTGATTCTTTATGTAAAATGATTCTCGTAAAGACTCGAGACTCCATTAGCTATGTTCCCATTAAGAACTGAGATAGATTAAAGGTGAAATAATGGCGTTGTCTCCTAGTCAAACTGTCAACTGTCATCCAATTACAAATGAAAATGTATGTGAACTTTGAAAATCAATGAGTTGTCTCACATTATCTGTTGCAATTCTAGCCTGAGAAACATCTCAACTCTCCTGTCACTGAACCCTTCTACTAGACAATATATCCTCATGTTCTGAGTTTAATTTGATTATAAAATTACAAGAATGTTACTTTAAGGATGCAGTGATTCCCTGTGACAGTTTTCTTATCATATTTATTTAGTACACCTTTTCTACATATTCTAACACCTATACAGTTTTGGTGCAATTCATGTGATGATCACTTTTATTTCTGTCCTGCATTTAAAGCTTCCTGATGTACTGTTTGACAACGTATTTTAAACTGTGATTTTATAACTGTAGCCTAGATACCGTATATCAGGCGTTTTCCCCACGGACAATACTCAATTAATTGTTGTTTTATTGTCTTTTCACGAGATTTGTTGACAATAAAAAACTCATATAGAATATATCCAGATTTATCCTTTAATTAAAATAATGTCAGACTCTTTGCTTTGGATGCAAGAGAGAGATCTTTGGTTGTGGTGAGAAATCAGTAAAGTGCATGACGGCATAGCCCAACAAATAATTGTTTGTTTGCCCTCCCTCCTACACACTCTATTATCACCAACACAGTCCACGGCACGCCTACACACTCTCAATCTCTCGTCCCCAGATTAAACAAATGTAAACAAGGGCATTATGCAACCCTTCTGTGGGATTTAAAATATGATTATGGCCACTCAATATGTTAAAATATTCATGTTCACGTTGTGGTTGATATTATTGCTCATTTACAAACATTTCAAATTCACCCTTCAAAGTTAATAAGTAACAAAGTCATGGATTAGTCTTGATATTTTGGTCATTTACACTGCAATTTTGTGCTTTTGTTAAATTCTGGACTTGACTTTTGAATACTTTTTAAAATATGTAGTCTTAGATCTAATAAAGTCAGCGGACGTTTCTCATTTACAATAAAACAATTGATAAATAATTGTGGAAAAACAAAACAAAAAACTGTGGACTCTCTGTGACATGGTCAATTGCATTTGCTCGACCCTAAAACATATAAAAGTAACAGTCATTTTGCTCGAGTGTGTGCTCAGATGCTGACCCTGTGTGCAGTTTCGCTTTTTATGACACAGTGTGTTATGCGCCTCAAGTTATAAAAGAACATGACTTCCAAAAAAATCTATTGTAGAATAGGTCTGTCGGAGCAGCAAAATGCCAGAAGTCACTTTGAATTCTTTTGGTTCTGAAGCAGAGGGATGTTTGACCTCACCTGCTGCGGCAGGAGGGTCAGTGTCTGCGCTCAGGTCAGGCGTCATTATGTAAGTTTTGTTTGGTCATCTCTTCAGGTATTGAACCTTCCTTGCTCTCCTTTTTGGGCGGTTGACTTCATCATAGAGGTTTTGTATCAAATTGTTGGTCGTATTTCAGTTCAATAATATAGTAGTAGTTAGGCCCCTTAGCTGTTCTAAAATCACCGTAAACCACAACTTCTACTGGCTTATTGCTTCATTTTACATGGCTTCTAACATCCCTCAGTTAGGATTATGCATTGCAAAATCCCTGCATTTAAAACTTTACTTAAGTAAGATTACAGAAGCATTATCAGCTAAATGTGCTAATGTAAGCAGCAGTTTACTCTTGTATTTTGTCAAGGAGTGTCTTAATATGTAAAGTAACTATAGCTGTCGAATAAATGCAATGGAGTAAAAAGTACAATATTTGCCTTTTTTTTAATTAATTGGCGTGGAGCATAAAGTAGTACTTAAGTAAAGAAACCTCAAACTAGTAAAGAGTACAATATTTGAGTAAATGCATTCGTTACATTTCCCACTCACTATGGACATCAGAGGTGTTGTGTACTTGTGTACACATGACCTTACGTCACATATATTTTTGAATCTTGTTTTGTTGCCTTTCATTTTGTTATTTAAAGTAACATTTTGTTCTTTCTAGTACCTGCTGAGATTTGATTTGTCTGTATTTGTTCAGTGACTACACTAGAAAAAAACATTAACCAAAGATAACTCTTTACAAACTCTCACATACAGCATAACATCTCTTAAAACCATGACACATCATTTAGTCCTCGTCAAATCACCCTTGCTGTCGTGCTCATGCCGCTTTTACATCGTTGCATTTCATGCAATAACCCAGCTGTCATCCAGAGTGACGTGTAAATGTATCTTAAGTTTATTTCTTTGACATGTCCAGCATTAAAAGAAGCTAATGTTAAGCAATTAAGTCATCATGTTCAGATAATAATGCAAGTCATATTCCTGACTGTAACCCCTCCACAGCTAATTTCTACATTAGTCATCATCGTTTTAGTCAAAGTGGGAAAAGAAGATGGGAGCAGAGTGAAGAGGGGGATGATGGGAGAGTGACGTGCGGCATAGGGGAGAGGGGGGAGGGGGGGTTCATTTGTCACAGGAGTGCTTGTTAAGAGTTGAGCAGTCAGGTTACACTCTTCTCTCCCTTCAGAATAAAACAAGGTATGCTGATGGTGGGTAATGAGGCTGAATGAAGGTGTAAGTAATGGGGAGCCTGTAGAAGTACCACAGTGAGTGAACTGGCTGCAGACGCCTTCAGTTCTGCACCGGAACATTTTACAAAAAAGACATGTTTAACTTGAGCCGTTTTATCTGATTTCTTATTATCTTCCAGGTCAAATTGACCCGTTTCACGCCGGAAAGTATTAAAGATATTACATTATAATAGTGGCAAAACAAACACATAATAATAAGCATGGGCCCCTGGCATGTCTAAAAAATTATAATAATAATAATAATAACTCTTAATTATTTGGGTCACTTTGACCTGGTTGTGGAAATAGAGGCTAAATAGGAGGTAAATTGTCCATATTAAGCCAGAATGTGTTATATTTTCGATGGGCCATTTCCTACTGTAATTTTCTTCTGAATTCACAGGGACATTCACAAAGACATTCACAGGTTTTCTAACAACTTGAATCCCAAAGCCTCTCTTTCAGTTATGAAACATTACCAATTGGAACTAATTGTTGCACAATATGTCAGGAGATCAACTTCCATTTCCTCCCACAAGTGTGAGAAACAATAAAATAGTCACCTATAGTTAGTCCACAGATATAGATAGTAACCTCCTGTTGACCCAGATTGTCCATTCACCTGGCAATGCAATACGTCCAACACAGAGCACTAGAAGAAAGAATGTGTGAAACTGTGACATAAAGTACTCTGAGAACAAGACACGCAACCTTATTACCCGATACATTATTCATTTGTTTTGTGGAGTCGAATGAACGGAACAAGCTGGCACCTGATATTTTGAATCGTATAGCTGCCATAAATATATTCTATCACTTTGAGGACATTGGACTTCTGTATGATTGACAATTCTTTCTTTGAATCCACTCAGAGATCCAACGTGAACACAAATATTGTATGTGTTTATTTTGCATACATTTGAAACAAGATGTTTAACTATGTACCATGAACAAGTCACTACTAAATCAACATTTAAGAGGTTGTGTTTTGTCTACAAATTAGTGGAGAAATGCACATAAACACAGTAAAGAGTTCATCCATCTCTTTAAATGTGTTTCTAGTGGATCCTTTTAATAGATTTGTACACTTTAGATATGTCTCCATTAAGAGGGGGCACTCTGCCCTTTTTAGATGTTGTTTAACTTCTAAAGTAAACATAATCAGTCTGAGTACAAAGTTAAAACTTTAAACAGTGTGTTGCTGTCCACAACACTTATTAAGCTCATTGTACCTTGAAAGAATGGCACACTCGTCATGTCGCAAAGTGTTTTTCTGAGAAGCACAGGGGACATGAGTTAATGTCCCCTGGGTCAGCTCTAGGGCTGCTCTCTCTCTCTCTCTCTCTCTCTCACACACACACACACACACACACACACACACACACACACACACCTTCACACAGCAGGCAGCCAGTATACAGTATACAATATAGCCAACATACAGGCAGCACATGCACTGCACACCTACCCACAGTCTGGTAAATTATCTATGACAAATCCTTGTAGGTTCCAGGCCAGTAACAAGCACACTCATAGAGTACAATCCTGTGCCAACACGTGCACACACACACACACACACACACACACACACACACACACCCACACACTAGTGTTTGAACAGGCCACAGGCAGAGGGACAAAGGCAGATGACGATAGCTTTTATTGCAAAGCTGATTTTATGTCGCTGATGTGGGCTTTTCTCTGCTTTTCCAAGAGATAAAGCGTGTATGTGTGTATGTGTGTGTGTGTGTGTGTGTGTGTGTTCATCACGGTAAACCCCAGTGTCTAATAATCACTATGTAGGCGGTTCCAAGGTTTTCCCTGGACACCCCTACGCTCTCCATGGGGAGTAAGATCAGAAATGAATGCCACTATAGATTTTTTTTTCTCTACTATCTGTATCTGAAACATTCCTGGGACACCACTTTTTACATGAATATGAAATGGCAACCCAGGGGGGGAAGCAAAAAACAGCAATTTGGGTGATTACGCAATCAATAAAACCAAAACCTTTTCCATCGAGCTAATGTCTAACTGAGCAGCGTAATGTTCCTATGGAAAGCATTTGCTACACCGCTGTAATTAATGTTATTAATAAGGGGATCACTCGACTGTGTACTTTGGTAATTGCCTGGAGAGCTGCTCAGGTCCGCACTGATCAAGCATTACATAATTCAAACACTGCTACCAGCCCCTATTTAGTCTAATGGATGTGATATCAAAGGGAAGGCGAATCAGAAATCAGAAATCCTTTATTAGTCCCACAGCGGGGAAATTTACACGGTCACAGCAACAAGGTAAAAAGAATGCAATAAAAATACGTGAACACTAAAATTAAGTGGATAATTAAGTAAAGTGCAAATGCAGTAATACAGAGCTGAATAATAACAATAGTAACAATAGATGAGTCAGTAAGGAAATATTGCGCAGAGATATTGCACATAGCAGTGTAATTTCTACCAGGGGCCGAATTCCAGTGTTGTTAATATTATCCTCTGCAACAATAACATTTAAAAAAAAAAAAAAAAGTCCACTTTGCTGCTGAGAAGAGATTAAAGTATTCAATGTATTTTTTTTACTTCAAGTCAGATTTTAGACACGCATTCCTGAAACGTAAATCATGCTGAAATCAGGCTATAGTGATGCAACTATAGAGACAAGTATGTAAACACAAGTGTGGAGGTAAGAAGAAAGTCAAAAGTCATGTATTCATTACATCCACAGGTACGATGCAGTAGGTTTTGTGATGGGTTCATTCAATCAGCCATATCAATGTACATAACAAAGACATATGATTCCTAATTGTTTGCATTTAAAGTCTGAATTGACATGGTATTATGTTCTATGAGATTTATGAATTCCTGATTTCATACTAAAAGGCATACGGGTTCTTGAATATGTACATATGAAAATCTTTGTTTTTGACTCCAATCAGTCCATTTGTCAGGTTTGATATTATGATATGATGATATAATGCCACACACATACAAACATTACATCAACATTCAAATCCAGTGTAGTCCTTTTTCAGAGGGTGTATCATTTCCAGAATATGTATACGCAAAATGATGAACTTTTGCTTGACATAACACTTGGAGGGTATATGAATTCTTGGATGCTTAAATACAATAATTAAAGAAATATGCGCCATGTATTTGTGCCACATTTAAGCTTTAAATACTATTACTGTAGCCTATTTTCCACAAATTCCCTTTCTGAGTGCGACGTACAAACAGGTGGTTGCCTGATTTGGTGGGTGACCAAAAGCAACATCTGTTGAGGTGGAGAATAAAAGGAGGTGAACAAACAACAGGCCTCAGTGGGCAGTCCATTAGTGGTCTCAAGCATCGCTCACCTTTCCCCCACTTTGTGATCAGCTTTCAACTAACTGAGGGCTTCACAGCTTTCAAACAGGAGATTATTACAGTTGATAGTCCACACGAGGAGCAAGTGCAGTGACCTCTATTGTGCTGTTGTGTGAGAGCTGTTGTTGAGAGGTGAGTGGGATCGTGGGATCCAAAGGAGACAAAACAAGAGTCATAAATAAAATAAAAAACAGTTTCAAACCGCCGTGATGCGAACCCACGTGAAGCCCACAT
Organism: Bovichtus diacanthus; assembly: GCA_943590825.1. Taxonomy (NCBI): domain Eukaryota; kingdom Metazoa; phylum Chordata; class Actinopteri; order Perciformes; family Bovichtidae; genus Bovichtus; species Bovichtus diacanthus. The sequence goes on along the minus strand of CALSBV010010705.1, from coordinate 2,471,942 downwards.
ACCTGTGACTGCTAACATGCGACACGGAGAAGGAGGGCGCTGCATTATCTTCTGTAAAGGACCAAAATCTAGTCCAAAAGTCCACGGTGCATAAACAAATTTGAACAAATACTGTATAAAAGCAATTGCTTGTTTCACCCAAAGAAACATTTAGACATATATTCTAATTAATTTCACATTGCCTATAATAAGGTATCAAGTGTAGCAAATTTATCGTACAGAAACATTTATTATTTAGCTATAATATATATATATATATATATATATATAT
>CALSBV010010705.1:2454741-2471271 GCA_943590825.1 Bovichtus diacanthus | reverse complement strand
TTATTTTCAGAATAAGGAGAACTGGTGGGCTGATGTAATTTTATAAAAGCAGTAACAGCTGGGCATGTAAAAACGCTTACAAGGAGATATCTGTATATGTATCCAAACACGCCTACAAGTCTCCTGGTCTACAACAGTATTGTTGTTCCCGTGTGGCACACTGATGCCCTGAACCACTACCTGTTTGAACAGCCTGGCAGATTAACTGCTGTGTTTGTGACTTATTATCATCCCTCTCTGTCACACACACATACACGTGCGCCTGCGGCTGCTCTGCCCCTGGATCATAATTGTAGATGTTGATGCGACAAAGAGAGATAAGGCAACAACCTTTTTCACGAGTGCATCTTATCATTGCAACCAGTCCAATACAGAGTTACATACAGTAGGTAGTAAATGCTGAATTATAGTCGGGTGTATGTTAGGCTACATAACACCTGTTGGTGAGGTAATCCACACACACACACAGGATTAAAGAGTGACTTGGTGTAAATTGGAGCTATTTTACAGGACAAGGTAATTGCTTTCTCAAGGTGCCATTAGTCTCTTCAAACAGACCCAACTGTGCTCTGGAGGAAGAACTTATAATGAAGTGAAGACAATGTGTGTAAAAACAAATGTATTAATAAAAAGGCAATTTAGGTGTAAGCGAGGACTCCTCGGAAGAAATGTGCTACAGCAAAGACAGCGAAGAGCAAAGACACGAGATGAAGCCACATCTGGATTTCATTTCTTTATTCTTCTCGTAGAAAATATACATCAAAGACAGTACTATACAAAATAGAAAAATGGCACACAGTACTCACAAGTTTAAACACAATAAGGGGCTGTACAATACTGCTTTGGCATTTCAAAAAACATGGACTAAAGTGCAGGATTTTCCATTCCTTTTCGCATTTAAATACATTCACAGGTTTGTTTCATCTTTTTCACAGAGGTTTCTTGTTCACAGCATTTCCAAAAATCTCATCCTAATTTGTGTTGAGACATAGTAAAGTGCAGATACAGTATGCATGAGAACCACGGTCGCATCACTTCCTCGTTGTGTTTGTAAAGCATTCACTGACTACTGACACACACACATACACACACACACACACACACACACACACACAGCACCATTTTAGACTTCACTTGGTGACCTGGACCGGTATGCCTTGTTGCCCTGAAAGCAGCCACAGAGAAGCACGTAGAGGGAGCGCTGGATCTCTGCATTTCTGTAGGCGTAGATGATGGGATTGATCATGGAGTTGTAGGTGGCTGGCAGTAGCGTAGCATACGTGTACACTGATGGATAGTCCCTCTCGCCAACCAGGCAGTAGATGGCGAAGGGCAGCCAACTGGCGCCAAATGTCCCCAAGATGATGGCCAATGTGGACACCCCCTTTTTAGTGGCGACGTAATGCGACGTGGCAAAAAAGTGCTGCTGGAGTGCAATCTGGTGGGCGTGGTGGCACACGATCTTGCAAATCTTGAAGTAGAGGGCCAACATGAGCACGAAGATGACGAAGAAGGAGGCGGCCAGGAGCGTGACGTTGCTCCGGGTCAAAGGGCGAACGATGCTGCAGGAGGCCGGATCGTCCAGGCAGTTCCAGCCGAGCACTGGCAGCAAGCCCAAAAACAGAGACACCCCCCAGGTCACCACTAACATCAGGTGTACGTACTGCAGCGTCTTTTCTGAGAAGTAAGTCAGGGCGTTGTAGAGGGAGAAGTAACGGTCCACTGTTATGGCCAAAAGGCTGCTGATGGACGCAGTGAAGGAGGCCACCAAGAAGCCGACAGTGATAAGGCTGATAGTCTCAGAGGAGATCACATACTGAAACACAAAGTTCAGGATTAATCCCATGCCGGCCAGCAGGTCCGCTGTGGCCAGGCTCCCAATCAGCACAAACATGGGAGTCCTGAGTGTCGGCGTGTAGAAGATGATTGCTACCACTATGGCGTTTTCACAGGCGATGACGGTGCCTGACATGCAGAGCATAATGTCCCACGGGTTGATGGGGAAACCTAATGTGGCGGGGGAGAACTGCAGGCTGCTGTTGTGCTCTGGAGAATCTGCCTCCATCCATGGGAGAGCTTCTCCAGCCACAAGAGTCGCAGAGGAGTCGTTCACCACCAGCGACTCGTTCATATCTCCGAGCTGTCGTCTTTTTGTCCTGTAGGCAGCAGGAGAGACAGCAGATTGGTTTGTTAATGATAATGTGAGGGCAAAGTGTCTTTTCAGGGAGGATTTGTCATTTGTCATTTGTAATGTTGGCACTTGAGCAGGGTGTTTTCTTGCCATTGCCTACAAGTCTACTCACTCAAATACACAAGTAAAACATTCATATAAAAATTTTTTAAAAATCATACAATATGAACTTAAATGAAAATATGTAAAACAAAACTCTGATTTTGACTTAAGCAAACTGTCTGTTAGATATCGACAAAAAACACCAACACTGCACATTTAATATTGTTTTTTAAGGTGGATATTATTGTAATAGTGAAGCAACACCGGAGCTGTCCATGGTGCTGAAATCACAGCGACTCACACTAAATACTACATATCATCATGTATTAAAACTTAGCCTACAGTGCGATTGTGGTGCCTAATAACTATATAATGATTCGTTTCATTCGTAATATAAAAGTAACACTCTGTAATATGTCTTCTGTATTCCTCAAAATGATATCATGGGATTACTACAGTAGGCTATTATTTCAAGGAGTTCATTCTTATAACTATCGCAGAGGCAGATCAAAGTCAAATGAAAAGTTTATTTTTTTTTCTGGAACAGCAATTCTGGAAAGTTTAGAATACGTACCTCCGTGATAAAACGGTGTGAGCTGAGATTTTCGCAGAAATTGGTGCCTCTCGTCCGATGGGAAAGTGGTGTAAAAACAAAAAAATCAAAGTGAAAGGATAAAACCGAATTGTCCTCTCTTCTCTCGGTCCTCTGGACCTTCTCAAGTGAAGCCCTTGATTTTGTTGTGCTTCCCACGCATGGGACAGACACCCAGGGCAGGGGTAGTGTGAAGCATTGGCCGGTGTTCTGCTCAGTGAGGGAGGTGAATGTGAGGACGACGACGGGAGGGGACTGACCGGAGACGCTCGTGGAGAGCTTTAAATCCGCCTGACGTCACGAGAGAGAGAGAGAGAGAGAGAGAAAAAGAGAGCGAGAGAGAGAGAGAGAGAGAGAGAGAGAGGCTTCAAGGATCTTGACATATTTGCGATTTAGAAAATAAAACCACTGCGTCTTACCTCAGTGGCCCACACCGCTCTCCAGAATAGATTTTGATTTTAGGTAAACACTTGAGCAACAAGCCAACAAACAAGGTCCAGGTGAAAGCCTCGTGGATGTTCGGGAGAATCTCAGCTTCAATAGAAATTTCAATAACACATCAGTTAATATCAGGCTTCAGATAGCCCGGGCAATAGCATCAGACATGTTAATGAGTCTGAGTTTGCTTGTTTCACACTGACTCGGTTCGAGGAGTCTTCTCGTCTTAATTTCACCCAGATTCAAGAGTGTGATTTCTGCAGAGTTGTACTGCCTCATGATTGTGCACGTGCTGTTTCATGCTGCTTTTGTCTTTACAGTCAGGAGTGAAATTCTTAAAAAAAAAAAAAAAAAAAAAAAGTACTTAAACATGCTATTTATCAGTGGGTAGTTATTAGCAGAAATAAATCAGTGCCAATTTCAACCTTCAAATATATTTTATCTACTCTGACACTAGCTGTTAGTTTCAGCATACTGTTGCTATGGTAACCGTGGATGTATATAGAGAGCTGGATACAGGTTGGAGGCAGGCTCCCGTTCCTTCCTAGGAAAGTTGCTGAGTTGCTCATGAATTTGACTGCCTGGTATAAAATTACCTAAATCTTTACATTCCCCTGGATTAAATGTATTTTAACCCCGCCTCCCTCACGCTCATGTGACAGACACGGAAGATGTAATTCCACAGATCGGACACAACAGTCAAATTCCTGGGGGCTTGATAGCGACCCCTACTGGCACGGTCCCATGGCAGCTGGACTTGGGAGTTTAAGTGACATTATATGTAAAATATGCACATGCATCCTTTTTCTTCTCAACAATGCACTTATTCCATTAATTATTGATAATAGCTTGCATAAATAGAAGGTAGCTAATATTAATGTTAGAAGTTACACTTGTGTTTAACAAGTCAAAATGTGGGATTGTAATAGTGTTTGTTGTGTGGCCCCAAAAGAAAGTGAGGGTGAGTTGCAGCAAGAGCAGAGAGATAGAGGGAGCAGGTTGCCTTGCTCAGGAAATACATCTTCCTAGAACCCTTTTTTATTTTTTCATTAAATTATCTATTTTCTCTCATAACTCTGCTTTAGAAGGAAATAACTACAGAACAATTGTGGTTTATATGAACATGAAGTTGAAACAAATCGGAGGATTACTTAAAGTTTACATCTTATCGAATGTGAATCCCTCCACCTCCCACTGGCTAGTTAATCGCGTCGATCTGCACTGCGCTCATACGGTGCTTAACGGACATAAACGCTCACCATCCGGTTCCAACTCAACAGGTTAACACTGCTAGCTGCCACCTCCTACGACGTCATAAGTGAGAGCCATGTGCCAGCAATCCCAGCCCAGACTCTGAAAGCCGTATACAGCTCCTTTAATGGTTTCAGCTACTGAATGTGAAAAGTATATTATATATTAGATCTCTATTTTCACAATTTGCCTAATAGAGCTACATTAATGATGCGCGACTGAAATAAGGGAACTGAACAACATGACTTTATACTTTGAAAATTAATTAATGTAAATTTAAATTTACTGTAATATTTATGGTTTCCAAAATTGTTGTACCAAAAAAAAGCTGGAATTATTGTCTTTACACACCAAGTAAATGAAATGTCATAGAACAATGGATGTTGAGAGACAGCATTCGAAGCAACATGGCAATATGGTAACCAGTTTTGGTTTCCAGGCAACAGCTGTTTGGCCACCTTTTGTCAGTGGAGAAGAGGTGGTCTTCATTCATAAGCTAAGCGGTCACATGAAGTGCAGAGTGACTCATGTCAGAGATCTAGCGGGACCACACACAGGACCAGAATACATCTTAGAATCAATTCCGATTGTTTTCCATGATGGATTAAACCAAACTAATTAAATCCCACCTAAATAGAAGCACTGCACCACACAAACATTCAGTTATATTTGTGAGCACTACCAAGAACAAACTGCTCCCAAAAATATCAGTGACTAGATGCATTTATTCATCCATACCCATGTGTGCTGAGAGGTTTCAATGTAATGAGACACCTGCAATTAGGAACATAAAAACATGAGAAAAACAGGGCCTTACATAAAAGACCAAAACAGCCCCCAACCGCCTACAGTCCCCCTTCCCGTAAACACAGACAGCAGTGTTCTCATTTCCAAGAGTGCACACATGCTCTCACGCGCTCATACACAAACATACCAGTTAGCTTACTACCCTGATAGAGATACTTACCAAAAAAAAAAAAAAAAAACGAGCATGTTAGAGAAGAGGCAACTAATGAAGCAGCAGAGACAACAAACCAAATTAAATTACGGAAGATAGTAAAGTGCAGGAGATGGACATGGTTGAACAGGTTGAGGAATAAATGGTAGAACACTGGGTGGTAGGAGTGGAGGTGGAAAACGGAGATAAAATGAGCCAACAACACATCGCAGGGACGCATTTACTGTAAAGATGCAACACCTCAATTTATCTGCAATTTACACACACACACACACACACGTCTACTACTTCTCACAAGAGAAACAGTTTTTAGGGCTCTGGGACACATTACACACATTACACGCACTCTATTGCTCTTGGAAAACAAAATGAGTGGATCGCTCACAAAAAAAACGGACACATAATCTGATAACTGTGTCTGACCGGCTGTACTGTACGTGCCTCGCTGCAGATGTCATCACGACATTATGATAATTACATCGGTTAAAATATTGCTGATCGCTAATGGGCCAAACTAAATTAGCTTTAAACAGTGTTAAGACATTCAGCACTGGTGTGGACGGCGGAAGGCTCTGAACAGGTGTCTTAAAATGAAAAAGAAAGGAGGTCAGTAGCAGTATTATGTCTTCCGAGAAGGTCTTTCTTAGCCAAAAATCCCACCTTTGTGGATATTAGACAAGGTAGAGAGCATGAAAATTGCACCCACAATTTTATTTAAGTGTTTCTTTTTTGTTGTTGCAATGCAGCCAGTTTTCTTATCAAATAAAAAAGGGAAAAAAAGAAAGCAGTTTTAAAAAAAAACAGCATGTATTTGGCACCCCATGTACCAAGACTCAGTTCTTAGCAGTGGCCCGGGTTAGAATCCGACCCCCGGCCCTTTGCTGCATGTCGTCTCTGCTCTCTCTCCTCTTCTACAGTCCATCTTCGGCTGTACTATCAATTAAGGCAATTGTCAAACTATCAACCTTCACAATTGTATCATCAGACATAATTTGGTAAAGAGTTATAACAGTGTATCCTATATGTTAGGGTGATGGGACACCAATACAATGGATAAACATTTTTTTTTTTTTTTTTTTTTTAAATAAAAAGCTTATATATGCTGTGTGCATTTAACTCAGAGAATTCCCTGGAATTCTTTTGGGGACCGAAGCACAGAGAGGTGAGAGGCTTTCTTCTCTTTAGGTAAGATGTTGATTTCCTGGATTGTATTTTAAATATCTGTAATGCACTTTTAACATTTCCACTCCAATTGTAAGGCTAGTGCTGCAGGATTAGAAAATAAGAATGATACCCCGTCTTCTCCACCCACCCTCTCTCTCTCTCTTTCTTAGAGAGTTAATTTGGTTTTAAATGCAGTGAGTTTTTCTTTTATTCCCCTGTCGTATAAATCACATGCTGAAACAACCCCCCCGTCCTCAGGCTCACGAGGCACTGATGCAGAGACCAGTGGTCAGCAATTATGCAGAATGAATGCGTTTGTGCATCGCAGAGTAGACGGTTCTCCTCAGATTTCCCGTTTTCTAACACCTCTGGTTGAAAGCGCCGTGCTAAAAGAGTGTGTGAGATCAGAGAGAAAGTGTGATAGACAGAACCAAAGAGAAAAGGGTGACTAATGGGGGACAGAGAAACGTGAGAAATACAGTAGAGGTGGGTGGGAGTGATGAGAACAATTACAGAAGACGCATGAAAGGGATACTAATCCATTTTTATCAAGAACAATAAAGCACAGACATTAAGGTAGAGGAGCAAAGAGGGAAACAATTAGTGTAGTCCAATCAAATCTGTCACATCATGTTAATAAATACATTTTTAATTTAGAATGAGTGTGCATAATAATCAGCAGACATATCAGAAATTAATTTAGTCAAAACAAAATCAGTGCGCAGTTTTCTAAACTAAGAATGAGGTTTTGATAAAAATCCACAATTTCAAAGTATTAGTGATGTGTTTTGTCTGCAGACAAAAAGGGCAAAAATGACCGGGATACACATTCACAGTACATGTATGACTTACATAAAGTAAGGCTGCTGTTGCAAATACTTTTTAAGACAAATTAAAGAAAGACAAATGTATATCTCCAGCATCAAGGTTTAACAGAATAATAAAAAAAAAAGCTCAATCTAAACTCAAAACACAACATTAAAGATTCAAAATGCTGAAAAACAATTTACATGTTCGAATTGTACATATAGTTAAATAAACCTTCTTAAAAGAGTTGCAATTAAAATGTAACTGATGGAAAATAACAAAGAACAAATAAAAAGCACCATGTAAGTAGCCTGTCGAGGCTACGTAACTGGATAACATTTGAAGCCATTAAAACACACAGCTGATTTTGATTAAAAAATAAAAAATAAATCAACCCGCATAGTTTAGTCCTAATACAGGACACCTGGGCTGTACATGCGCCATTATCTTCATCATCTTCATCATGGACAGTCTACTCCCAGCAGAAGGAAATCCAATCAGGTTGAAGCAAACTTGATTGACAAATGCAAGAAAACATCTCTTGCTCCGTCCTAAAACCTTAACTTCGCGTCAAAATGGAATTTTGCGCCGGATTGGATCTGATCTTCTGGATTTGGATATAGGTAACGGGAACCAGTCCATGTCATCTTTGTCTCACATGTATCTGTTCTTGACGTACTCCCGGTACATCAACATGTCCTCCCTGCACAGCCCCCTCACCTGGCCCTGACCCGTCATCACATGGCTCTCGAACTCATCGCGGCTGTCTCGGACGACCTGCGGGGGAGAAACGCCGTAGATGCTGTCCTCCGGGAAGCAGGACACTGGCTCTCTGAGAGGGGGGGGGACGGGGGGGACGAAGAGAAGAAGGGAGGTAAATAAAAAAAGAATAATGGATGTAGTGAAGAACTCATTTTAGACGAATCACGCGGCGGTGGAAAACAAGCCATGGAAAAATGCACCAAGGACACAACCCAAGCGTCTTGGGAAAATCGGAGAGGGAGTCAATATTTGTGGTTGTAGAGATGGCAGCTTTTAAGGCAGAATTACTAATTTTTTCGCAGAAACTAGACTCTAAAGCATGTCTCAGAGTGGATTATCAACTGCATGCTTGTCATCCACTCAGTCAGCTAGTTCAACAGCAGCTGAGGCCCCAGGGAGCGGACTTGATTATTGGCTGCATCAAAGCCGCAGAGGCTCCGGTGGAAGCCTCAATGAAGCCTTGAAATAAATTATGGACTCAGCAAGTGCCATCATATAGTCCTCAACTAAGGTTTTTAACCCCTCAAATGACCATCTGTGTATCAATTACCCGTGTTACCTTAAATTCTTAAAGAAAATGCATGCCTCCACGGTGAACGAAGAATCCAAAAATAGAGAAAAGTCCTGATGAATTCAAGTAATTGAGTTTGTAAACGGCTCTTTTGATAAGGTTTTTCTGTTCATTAGTACTTTTCTCACTTTTTTTAATTCTTCATTCACTGCGGGGGCATGTGAGAAATGTTCTTGTCAAGAATTGAAGGTAACACGGGGTGAGTAATTCATATACAAATAGTCCCTTTGTGGGTGAAGTATCACTTTAATGTAAATTAATGCTATAACTATGTCCGAGCACCCAACTTGATGCATCGTCACAAGGCGACCGAGAGCCTCAAAGGCCAAATGTAGCGCACAATTCTTTATCAAGAAGAAGCTGGTGGTCCAGTCGAGTGCCATTAAAACCTTACAGGAAAAGACGGCCCAACACAAACTTTTTTTTTGGCGGAATGAGTTTTTTTTCCCCTCAAACTGATGAGTTGCCCCCCTGCAGTGCACACTGCCAGGATCTGCTCCAGCCTTTGACCTGGAGGGGCAAAAAACATTTCTCAATTTGCATTTACAATGCAGCGCAAATATTGATCCATTCATCTGGATCTGTGACTTAAAAGCTCATTAGAAATTGAGGCGGAAACAAATCCCCACACCTCACTGACGCCTCTCAACAGGAATCCGCCACAGCATTCATATTCTTTCCGCTTTTATCGCCACCGTTTGAGTCAGCTTTGCCCATCTCTGATGGGTCGATAGAGGAACTCCACAGAGGGAGGTGTCAGACTAAAGGGCTCCAAACGGTGACAACAAGTTTGGGGTGGTGTAACAGCATCTTAGAACAGCACTGTTGCACAACAAAAGACACACCTGGCTGCCGGACCCTATGGGCCTGACATGAGGATGAAAGAAATGGACGCATGGACTAATAAACAGCAAGAGTGATGAAAAGGTGAAGATATCGGGCGGACGAGGAGCGATGCAGACTGAATATCTATGTCTGCCTCCTCGGTGTACCATGTTAAAGCTGACCGTGGCATATCAAATGGATTCTGCCATACAGAAGAATGGCATGAATAATGAAAGAATTTTTTTTTTTTTTTTTACGGAGCCAAAAGCACTTTTTTGAAATCACATTTTGACCTCCTGTGTAGTCCTGGACAGGCGTGATCACCAACATGAGCTCCCGAGATTCACGTTTCGATAAAATGTGCCGGGACTTGCACACCCAAGGACCTTCGGCCCAGTTAGTGTCAATTGGACGTGACCTTCAATATTTCTTCTTCTGAATAGTGATCTTATGCTCCATCTGGCTTTCTAGGAAATAGTAGGCCATGAACCTCTAACCCGTGGTCCATCTTACAAAGCTGTGAAATCTTCTACAAAACACAAATCTCTTCTTCATCTGCTCACGCTCTCTCTAACAAGGGCTTTCATGCACCACAAAACAAAGAAAAACACTACCACGTTTACATACTTTTGTCCATACCATTCTTCAGCTCTGTAAAGGTATCATTTCTGTAATGTTCCATCAAGCTATGATGCCTGCAGCTAAACATCAAAGCCCATGTGACTACCTGAATGTATTTTTTTTTTTTTTTTTTTAGAGCCGAACAATTTAACAACCCTCACAGTTTCCTCTTGTGCCCATTTGATTTGAAAAAGGGGGAAAGAGCGAAAGCGAAAAGAGAATACTTATTAACAGGAATTCTGAGCAGGCATTTTGCCATTGAAATGCAGCCTGTGAATGTGTAAGTGAGAGTCGGAGCTAGAACAGAAAGAGAGCGAGACAAAGAGGGCAATTGCTAATGCGTCTGTGCGGCTGCACATTGCCATCCCACGTGTGGTTGGATTTTGAAGTCTGGTTGAGGAAAAAATGCTTGCTGGGTCACAGCTGCAGCAGCAGGGATGACGAGAGGTAAAGAGAGAGTTTGGTTATAAAAGATGAAGATCATCCAGCGCTCCTGGGAGACCGCTAAGTGCGAGCAACTCTCACTTGTCCCAAGGCTACTGGGAACTCTCTTTCTCTCCGTCTCTCATGGCTGCCGGTGCCTCGCTCCACATGTTGCACTTGGATCTCCGTCCTGCAGGAGGATGTGCTTCAGTTTAGCTTCCTGTGTGTTTGTGTAGCCCGTCAACCTTCGAGGTTACATGGTGGATGGGAGATCTCTTGCTGCTTAGGGACTAAGATTGTAAAGCCCCCTTGAGGCAAATTTGGGATATAAGGCTAAATAGATAAAATTGACTTGATGTTGAGTGATATTTAAAAAGGGTTGGATTATAACCACAAACCCATATTGCAACATAATGCTCGACATCACACGTGACTGTGTATTGGGTTCGTTCGTCACATGTTTTACTCACAAGCAGATGATGTTTGCTACGTTTATGTGTTCGGTTCTTTCCACCCTGTGCTGGCTCTCGCCCAGATGTGCAAACCTGCAGAAGAAAAAAAGAAATAAATGCAAAATGAAAAAGACAAATATTCCTGCAAAATACGGCAAAAATCTACAGTATACTGTATGCACAAACTGAACAAATGCTCGTGTCTGCCTAATGCTCATTCCATCTTCATGATGTGAAGTGCTAGTAAAAAGATAATTGGGTAACAGTGTAATGAATCTGTAAGGAACCCTTCAATTTGTCTGTTGAGATGTCAAACGTCATCAAATCTCAAATTTCCTCATCGGTTATTTCTCTCTCGCAAAGACACAATAATATGCAACAGTTGAGAGTACCCCTCTGGCTCTTGGTTAGGATTTTTTAATATTAATGCACTGATTAGCTCTGGCTGCAGCCAACATCGTTGGAGCCCTTCCAACTTCCAGCCTCAGTAATGAATGCAGTTTCATTCTCATTATGTGCCACTACAGAGGGAGAATATGAACAACATTCTTCACGACAATTTGGATTAATTCTTTTTAAAGTTAATGCCACTGGTTCAATCACGCCTTAAAGCTGTGCCCGACATCAAAGTCATTAGTAAAACAAAAAGTGTTTTGCATGTATTATATAGGTCCATTTTCTTTTTTTTTTTATGTGGGAATGTTAGTTTAAGTGTCTGTCTGGCCATCTGTCTATGCTCTTTCATTATTGATCTCTTACTTCTCTCCACATGCAGAGATAATTCCTCAACCCTTGCTTTCAGTACATCTGAACACAGTAAGAGAGAGAGCAAGGACACTTTCTGAGAAGCATCGAGAGTCATGCTCCTTATTCAAAATGATCTGGTGCTTATCAATAGACCAACTGCAATTGGTTTCTCTTCAACAGTACATTTAATTTCTTTGTAGGAGTGATGAAAACCCAACCTGTGGGGTCTGGACCCCAAATAGAGGTCACAGGATGAGTCTGAGGGGTCACAGTATAATTAAAGTAAAGGACATTTCTGTTATACACCATTGAAAAAAAAAGAGAATACTTTCACCTCTTAAGAGCCCTTTTTGGTTCATGCCACGCTTTATGAAATTCATGAATGAATATGTACATGTATTTGCTATAAAAAATATAAATAATCTTTAAATAGTAAATATTGCTTCAAAGACAAGACACTGACTATTGAAATAATACACCCGGACAGTTTTCCTCAGTGGGTTTAAAATGACAGAGTGTGAGAGAAAAAAAAAAAAAAGAAGAAGCTATTAAAGCTCCATCAAATGCATCACACTGTATCAAACGTGCAGCTTGCATCCGAAGAACAAACAGTTGTGTTCATTTTCAGAGCCCGACGACGGCTGTTCACTGCAGCTCAACAGCATCAGAATTGGTCGGATGCAAAAACAGGGAGAAAGGACAGAATGAAATAGAAAGGACAGACGGAAAATGACACTCGGGCGGGGAGGGGAGGTGGACAAAAAGCAGTGAGGTCAGAAGTGTAATGCACACAGCAGGGCAGAGTTGACAATGTCCAACATCCCCCTCAGGGGGCTCCTGAAACCGACTGCTTGTTCCTCCCCTCTCTGCCTTAGGAACAGGGTTCATCGTCCAAAACAATAAAAAAAAGAAAGCATTTTCCTCGGTAACAATTAAATGGGCAATGGCAGTCAGAAAGCAAGGCCACCGTTTGCTTCACCGTGGCACCAAAAAAACATGCGACACATGCCGCATACTGAGAGCTGAAGGTCGGACAAACAATCCATCTCGAGTTGGTGTGAGAAAGTAGAAACATGCTCCCAGTGTCTGTGTGGTTGTATGTGTGTTACTTTCTCTGGCTTATAGCAACCGATCAGGAAAACATTAGAAATACATCTCTCAGTAATAAACACATGGTTAAATGAATAGCTCTCCGACAGTGTCCTTCAAAATGTAACTTTATTATCTTTGTAAAAAGGTAGAATTCTATGGCTGAGCTGTTGCATTGGATTACATTAAAGTTTACACGTTAACCTGATAAAGTGGAGTGTACAGTATGGCGTGCCTCGCTCACCTGTAACTCAATTACTACAACATTATTTAGAAAAGTTAAACTTCCTAACTTAAACGATTGTTATACACACTTATTTTCTGTTCTGGTAAAAATCTGCAGCAGCTATTAGGTCACGACAGAAATGACTCAATTAAAAATATGGTTTGACACAAAAATATTCTCATTACATTTGAAAAAAAACCCCAAAAAAAACCCCACATCAAACCATATCAAAATTGTACATCCTTGTGTTTAATACCTTTCATAAATCCGCAGGTCTTTTTCTGCAGGAAGCTCAGCCAGATTGAGTCCATATGGCTCCTTAACCGACTGCTGCTGCATCTCCTGAAGAGGTGAGAAGGGAAAGGTGAGAAGCTACAGTGTGTGCACGTGACAAAAAACACAAAAAAGGTTTTTTGACAAACGCTTTACTGCGACTTTAAAAAAAGGACTTTTAAGAAGAGCGCCAAGAGCTAAAGCTGCTCGCCAACAGCAAAACCAGTAGCTGCAACTCAACATATAAAACCACACAGACAGGTCATCAGGTTCAGCCGCTTCTCTACAACTGATACACTACTTAAGACGGCCCAAGGAGTATAATTTAGGCAACTAGGATTGTAATTTGATTGTTGGTGTCTGATGAGGTGGTTTCATGTTCAGGGACAGTGCCCTCCTGGGGGTCTTGCACACAGTGTCCAAAGTTAGCAGAGACATAATAATCATAATAAACAAGAGATCCGTTTAAAAAGGTCAGACTGGTTCAAGCTGATTCTAAAAGGCTTTATTATGTAAAACAATTGTGTAATCGGAACTTTTTCCTTTCATTAGAAAATGTCCACATTTTTAAGTAGAATTACGAAAAAAAAAAAAGCCCAAAACTAAAATGGTAGCAAAATCAAGTAACCAAGAGGCATCAATCATGAGGGTACGCTCTGGTAAAAAAAAAATGAAAAAAATCTTCAATTAGAAAAATCCAATAAAACAATTAGGGAATGTGGCGTAATCACTTAAAACTTTGACGAAATGAGACCACAAAGTAATAGATGAATACATATTCCCAGGGGCATTTCCTCCTCATGACATTATATGATTTATGTTAAGCTTTACAGTTTTTTAGAAAAAAAGTAACAAAGCCACATTAGGTAAAAAAAATATTTCAGCATTTCATTTTCTAAAAGATTTACCATGATTCCCAATGAAACCAACAAGGATAGTAAGTACTGCTGTGATCCATAAAGCCAATGATGATCAAATAAGTGCAACAGAAAGACTTAAATGGACGGGTTGCGTTTCTAAAACAGAGCGAACAAGACGATGAGGATACAGCGGACACGTGCTCACCAAAACCAGACGATGGTAGAGGTGAGAAAAGATCGTGTGTTCTGATTATTCTTAGTTTCTGTATTCAGATGCCGGAATTTCATGTAAACAGCATGAATCCATGTTGCCTTGTGGCGGGGTGCGAGATCGTGGGGAAGGTGTTATATTGTGAGTGTTTTCTTGGCAGACTTCTGACCATTTCATAACAACTGAGCATGTTTGACTAGTGTGGAGTCACCCATGTAAAAATGGATCTTATATAGTATGGCTTATGTCATGTTATAAAAAAAAAAGAAAAAAAGTCCTGAATGCTCAGAAGTTTCAACTGAAGTTCAAAGTGTAATGACGGTACTCTTTAGTATGGAACACAAAGGTAAAGAACGAAGGTCCAAGGAAGTTTTTTTTTTACTTTTTAAAAACGTGTACAATATTGTTAACATTTGTAAAAATGATACCAAAAGAAAAGATACCATTTATAGACCCAACACTCATATGGGAGGTCAATAGGTCTGTTTTTGGCTTAACCATTGAACTAACAATCTTCGTAAAACAATGATGATGATAATGTTTTGTATATTTGGTATACTATAGTGATTTATCATATGACTGCTGATACCACCCTGATGAAGGCAAGAAAGACAAAAACATTTTGTAAATAAAGCATTGTATAACTGGGAAAGTTGTGTGCCGTGTTTTCATTTTAATAGCTGAAAAATTGTGGTACTTCGTCACATTGATGCAAAAATGTAAATGCAATATTGTTGTAAAGCAGCTTTGTGCAAATCTGGTATCCGTAGCCATAGACTAAACAAACTATCAGTATTTTAAGTAAGATTATGAATCCTGGAGGTGTATTTAAGGCGCTTACTATAATGACCGAGAGAAGCTTATTACGTAACCGCATGCACGTTCATGCAGGCACATGTATGCCCATATTGAGGGGAATATGAAATGAGCATGTGTAATTACATGGAAAACGTAAAGTAATGATCTGATGTTTAAATATTTCAACAGTTTTGTTTCATGCTTGCACCCGAGCAATCCATTCTCAGGGACGGGCTCGGAGGCAGGGACACGAGACGCATGAGAGTGGGGGGAATGTGCGGCCAACACGTGAGCTAGCTGGCTGTCCAGAACGAAATATTCATGACCAGCCCACTGCTCAAGGCCCCGAGAAGAAATTGCAGAGAAGAGCTACAGAAAATACATCATAAATCAGGAGAGGAAAGAGACGGATGGAGCATGAGGTAAAGCCTTTGCCTCCAAATCTGAAGATCAAAAAAAGTTCCTATTACATTTTCTCTTGTTCAGATTCTCTGTGGACACAGTTTTCTATATTTCCTTTCTTTCTTCTTCTTATCTAAAATGAAAAAAAAAAAAAACCCAATTTTGTAGCATCTTTAAAATGTGGTGAATGGCAGCTGACATAAAGATGGGAATATTCCAATTGCAGTTTCAAATGACATTTTCTTTGTGACTTTTAGCAGACGTACATTGACAGTGCACTGTTGCCCCGAGCGATCACAGACATTAGCGTCTGCAGCATTCTCGCTCAATACTGGACTCACAGTATTATAACAAAAATTAGCCCATTAGCCGGTTACACACAAAAACATAGGGAAATGGGATACAGGTTGAAAAATACGAAGTTACTCTTAAATGGTATAAGAGTGTCAATTTCTCAACTAGCCGTCCGATAATTGTTGAGACATTGCTCTCAAAAAAACGCAAATGTCAACATCATGATGGCACTTAATGAAAAGTCAGGGGATTGCCTGAGTCATCAGCATACATAGAGCAGGAAACGTGAATGTCTGGACACATTTTGTGCCGATGTTCACAGGATAAGTGATGAAGTTGACCTGATGGCGCTATAAAAAATGACGGGATCCACCAAAACCATTCATCCTCTGGGCACCATGGACATTTCAGTCCGGCCCAAAGTAGCAGAACGACTGACAGATGGACATTGCCATCCAAAGAGCCATGCTGCTTCCGTGATTTAAAAAAAAAAAAAACCCAAAACAATCTATTTAACACAGAGGTGAGCTTTA